>JAFVLL020043552.1:0-20801 GCA_021397915.2 Tor tambroides
TTTTTTTTTTTTTTTTTTTTTGAGCTCACATCGACTGCTCAAAGACAAAACAACGGATTTTCAAAAACCTTGCAAAAAGCTAAAGCTACCGAAACGGGTGTGACGTTCTCTTTGGCACATTCTGCCACTGGCAAATTTCTGCAGTTCACGTTTTTGTGAAAATGCCTTCAAATTGGTACAGGGAAAAACTTTAAGAAAAAAAGCATTAGACTTAACACTTTATGCTCAGAAAAACAATATATATATATATATATATATATATATATATATATACACAAACGCTCCCTAATTCTTCGCAGATAAAAGTGCATTAATCTTTTACTCGCGTAAAACTTTCACATGTAGTGTAGCCAAACAGTTCAGTTCGTTCAACATTTAGATGAACCATAATTTGGGTTCTCTTGAATGCATCTAGAAAAAAAAGTGACTTTTATGAGCATAAAATACTTTGGACCATCAACTTGTTCCAAGGCAATTTCTCATAAAGTTCATTATCATTTAAAAAGCAACCGAGAAGACTTTTAGACAGCTGCGTCGACTGTTTCATTTAGAGTTTACGTGGTGCCAAGCACAGAATTAAATGGAGAGAAAATGGAGCGATCTAGGATCGGATTCATCAAAGCATTATGCAAAGTATCGCATAAGCTTGTGCAAACGTGCTATAAAACAATGTGCCGTATAAAAAGCAACGAAGGCATAAATACGTAAGGTTGAATACAACTGGAAGGCATGACAGAATTTGCATGCGCATTTTGTACAAATGTTGGTCATGTGCTAAAACGATGCATTTAACTAAGTGTGCTTAGCTTATTTAAATATTTAGCAGCAATCGGTTCTAGACAAATTTGATCATCAACTCTAAGTGGCAAGATTCAACTGAGATTATCAATGTCTAGATTGCAGGGGGAATGCAGAAATGAAAAGGCATGTCCCGTTTGGACCAAACCCATCTGTGTCTACTTAAAACAAACTTCTCGTCTCATATCTTTTGATAACTGCATGGCAGTGCAAGCTTGCAGTCCATTACCACAGCTAAAACAGTTACAACTTGCAAATGCTAGAAACAGATAGGCTTTGTTTCAAAGGGTCAAGGCCTTTTGTTGAAGTGCTTCATAATGAAACCATTTTAGGCTGAGCTTTATATCGGTGCCTTTTCGATTGTAATTCTCGGATTTGTCGACAATTTAAGAATATATTTGGTAAGCTAAACAGTTTCAAATATTAGGCATTGGGCATAAGGGCCAAATAGCTTACAGAACTGAACTCAGCACATACTCTCTGCTTTTCAAAACAATCAAAGCCTCTCCACAAAACAAATGTACACTCTTAAAAATAAAGGTTCTAAAAGGGTGTTTTTGCAGTGATGCCATAGAAGAACCATTTTTGGTTCCCCAAAGAACCTTTCAGTAAACAGTTCCTAAAAGAACCATTTTGAAGAACCTTTTTCCACTATAAAGAACCTTTTCTGCATTTGAAAGGTTCCATGGATGTTCAAGGTTCTTCATGGAACCACTGATGCCAATAAAGAACCTTTATTTTTAAGAGTGGAGAGCTGCATTATACTGTGACTTTTTCTCGTTCATAAATAACGATCAAATCTTACGAGACAAAAGGGAGATGAGAACTGTCATGGCAACACACCTACCTCGCGCCTGAATCATAACAGATGCTCGCGATGTAGGTCAGGGTAAGTGGGTCGCTAGCTGCGATTTTTCGAAAAAAAATTCCCTTTGATCAGAGGTTGAAATAATCAAAGATGAGTAATACAGAAACAAGTTATGGAAAGAACTGGTGAAGATGATGGCATCTCACGCATATGTAGGAAGGACACATGGCCTAATTAGCAGGAGAAGGAACTAGCCCCGCGGAGGCTTGGCTGGGAGCAGGTGTAGGTGTGGAGGCTGATGTGGGCATAGTTGTGGGCTTTGGGGAGGGTGTGGATGGGGTCGTGGCGGGAGCTGTGGTCGTAGTGGACGTGGAGGTAGCAGCTGAGACTAGGGGCTTGGGATCAGGAGTGTCACTTTGGGCGGGAGTGTCGTTTGCGGGTGAAGCAGTCTTCTTGTAGTTAAGATTGAGGATGTGCTGCTGTAGGTGCCTGATCCAGTCCTCCTGGACCGAGAGAGGGCCGTGAAACTCCACGTCACAGAACCTAAAAGAAATGAATTACGAATAAATGAGAATTGGTTCTGAGGGCTTACACATTTACAGCTGTTTTGAACATACTATCTAGACACCAAAATGCATTAAGGACATGATCATGAATAAACAATGTTTCACATTTTAAAGCATCATAGACATGCTCCCAAAGACTGTTCTAAAAGACAGATACATAGTTTTAGGTTGAAAAAAGTCAGTTATTACTATCTGTTGCTGTAGTGTGTCAGTAGGAAATATCAGTTTACATTTCCAAACATTCATTTTGCCATTAATTGTAATAATCCAGTCAGATTTTAGTTTGCTCCACACAGAGATCTGATCTGATCATCATCCAGTCTGTCTGGAATGACATGAAGAAACAGATCAAACTGAGACAGACTAAACCCAGAAGAACTGTGTCTCCAAGATGCTTCAAGAAACCTACCTGCAAAGCTACAGTACTGTTAAAAGTTTAAGGCACTTGTATAAAAATGCTGTAAAATGAGGATGCTGTCGAAAATAATGTCATTAATGGATTTTCTTTATCAATTAACTAAATTAAAACAGCATTTGCTCTGACCATCCTTTGCGTTTAAAGCAGCTTTTGCCCTAGGTGCACTTGCACATAGTTTTTCAGGAGCTTTGCAGTTTATAGTTTACAGCTTTGTAATTAATATAGTAGCTCTAATAAAAAAATACCAATGGTCACACTTTTAGGTCCAGTTCTTGCTATTAAGTAACCATTAACTATGACTTTAAGTACTAATAAACAGCCAATATGCATGCTAGTTAATAGTGAGAACTGGTCATTAAAATAAAATGTTACCATACCAATTTATTATTGCTCCAAAAATGTGTGCAATATTTATTTTTATGCATAATAGCACAAATATAGCAACATGCCACATGGAGTTGCTACAATTGTAGATAAGGTAATCACCTTTATAACATCAGGTTATAAATAATTTTAATAAACAGAGAAAAGTATAAAAACAGCTATATCCACTTTATTTTTTGCGTAAGAGTGGGCGATTTGTAAATTTAATGTGTCTGGCTTCCGGCTATTTTTAGCTGTACAAAACAGCTTGTTTTGCTGCTTGATATTGCAAACTGGTGTCTTAACATATTATTTTAATGTATTATCTTAATTATGAACACACTGGTTTGTAATGCAAACAGTTGTGCCGGAAGTCTTGCACATTCACAGAAAACGGCTTACTTCCGCATTGAGAAATACGTTGACAAGTGGACTATTCTCCCCAGTCCTTAAATGTATTATGCATTCTTTATTGCAGTATCATGCTATTAGCTTAGCAACATGCTAGCTAACTGAAATTGATTGTAAGTTGAGTCTCCTGTGAAAAGCTCTGTTTGTGTAGCACATGGAATTTCCACCATTCTAGATTGTTCTAAAACAAAACACTTACAAGGTTCCATTATGGTTAGCATGATAGTAGGCAGTAGATATCAAGGCAGCTCATTAGGTTATGGAACAGATCTAATATGTAACTCACCGGCACTTGAGTGAGTAAATTTTACCCACAAGTCTAACCAGTGGGGTGGAGGGGGGCTTTGGCACAAGGGCAGGAACGGTACTGGAGCGAGGCTTCGGGGGGCCGCTCTCTCCCTCTCCTCCTTCAGCATGTGACGGGTGTTTAAGTGGCCGTCTCTCGAATCCTTAAGAGAAAGAAATCAGGAGATCAGGTACAATTTTGCAAGTAGATAGGGGAAAGGGAAGAGATTAAGGTGAAGCTGTGCTCAGACCTCGTGGCAAACGCACGTTGAGTTCACTATGCGCCACCTGCGCATGTGGAAGAGCATTATTGGATTGATGACCGCCGGGTTGTGGAATAAGGCCATGCTGAGTGGAGCTTCCACTCCTGCTTTTTGCTTCTGTTCCCCGTGATGATAACCCCCAGGAACAACTGTTGACATCCCGCCCAATTGCTCTCTTTTGAGGCAAAGTGAGAGATGCCCATTTGGCCACGGCGGGCTTTTGGGAAACAGGAGTTGTAGGGTCAGAGTCACAGGATGGTAAGAGAGCAGAACCGCACCTCTGCAAAAGATTACCGTCATTTTAATTGATATTAAAATCAGTGTTGGGTAAGTTACTCTAAAAAAGAAATTAATTACTAGTTACTAATTACATCTTCAATTACTGTGCAAGTTACTCTCTCCAAAAAGTATTTAATTACTTATTACTTTCTAAATCCTATATCAATCTTGACAAGGATACAAGGATAGACATGAAACAGTTCTTTTTATTCTTTCAAATAAATAACAGATAACTACATACATTATTCTGGTCACACTTTAGTTTAGGGTCCAAGTCTCACTATTAACTAACTATTAACTATGACTTTTGCCTCAATATACTCCTAATTATTGCATATTATTACTTAGTAAAGTAGTTGTTAAGTTTAAGAATTGGGTAGGATTAAGGATTTAGAATAAGGTCTTGCAGAATAAGACATTATGTGCTTTTTGAATAATAATAAACAGCCAATATCCCAGTAATATTCATGCTAATAACCAAACAGTTAATAGTGAGAACTGGACACTAAAGTGTTACCAATATTCTTATTAACTCATTTAAAGTGAGAAGAGTACATGAAAATCATGCATTTTAAGGTTAGACTTTAAATTGATGTTAAATCCACTATTGTATTATATATAAATGTTCTACAGTCTATACACAGTATTAAGTTCAATTACATAAGAAGTAACTAATTAAATTACAGAAAAATAAGAGTAATCCCTTACTTTACTTTATCAAGGGAAAAGTAATTAAATTACAGTAACTAATTACTTAGTAACTAGCTACATCCAACACTGATTAAAATGCTTTTCAAATTTTCACAGCTAGACACCACAGAATTGCAATGACTGGGGGTGGTAGTAAAGAATCACAAAATCGTTCCAGCTGATCTCATACTTTCTTTTGGGCATAGCGGGCTCCTTGTGCATAATTTTGCTGCATCTCTGCTGCCTTCTGTGGACGGCTGCGTATCCAGGCACTCAGCGTCTCAATAGGCGAGCCATTTACACACCACTCCGTCACGCCAAACTGTCTTAAATGTGCTCGAGCGTGACTGGCCAGTGCCTTCCGGTTCTCAAAGTAGAATCCACAGAGTTCACAACTGGCATCTGGAAAGGAAAAACAAAAAGATGAAGTCACGTTGTTCTTGAGACTATTTGCACAACAAGGAAACGAGGAAAAAATATTGTGCCAAGCATGAAAACAATGAGTAGTTCCCAAATAGGGTCAGGTTTGATGTAATTTTTTGCTTATAACCACCAACATGACTGAATCTATTTTAAGTCTTGGTATTCTGAATCGGGGTCTTTTATTTATTTCAAAGTCATTCTTCTGCAAACATGGATGCAACACAGGCACTGCATTACAAATAGTCTTCAAACAATGTCATGGAAAAGAACCAAATAAGGAGTCTGGCAAAAATATACCCTTACCCATGTGGCCTACCCCATGCTTCTCCACTGAGGCTTTACCCTTAAAGGAATAGTCCTGTGGGGGAGGCGAGAAGCTTTTAGATTGGATGAGCAGTGCTTTCTCTCCTGGCTGTCCCTCCTCCACCAGTACCTTCTTCTTCAGCGGAGGCACTCCAAAAATCTTCCCCACAGGTGAGGTGGAAGACAAGGCAACACTTCCCAACCCATGCTTATGGAGGCGCGAGCCAGAGTGAAGCAGGTTAAGAGGTGACTTGCGGGACAGGGCAGAGGACTGATAGCCTGGACTGTTCAATGAAATTCCACCATCCTGTCCCGGTTCCTCCTTTATGCCCAAGGCAACAGATGCAGGGGTGGTGCCTTGTCTCCTCATGACTTCCCACAGTGTGTCAATGGGTGAGCCGTTCACAGACCACTCTGTGATACCCATATGCCTCAAGTGTGAACGTGCGTGGCTTGAGAGGCCTTTGCGGTTTTCGAAGAATTCGCCACAGAATTCACAGCGAATATCACGGGAAGGTTCCTTCTCCTGAGTCATAACTGTAGGAGACAACAGATTGAGCTGGGAATGATTCGATTATCCATTAAAATCATTGGAAGTGCTAAAAACCCTGTTGAAAGAAAAAACAGCATATGCTGGTTAGGTTTGTTTTGAAGCATGGCTGCTGGTTTAAGATGGTCTTTAGCTGGTCATGAGCTGGTTTGAGCTGGTCATGTGCTGGTCCTAAGCTGGTCCTGAGCAGAAGCTAGTTGCTTAGGACCAGCTAAGGACAGTCTTAAACCAGCTCAAACTCAGCTAAGGACCAGCTTAAACTAGCAGCCATGCTTCAAAACGTACCTAACCAGCATATGCTGGTTTTTTCAACAGCAAGTAAACAAACAAACATACATACATCACAGAGGTGTGAAAACAGAAAAGCATACCCAAGTTGACTGGATAAACATTATCTGAAGTGTTTAAACTGGAATGTAGTGACTCTGGGTTGTAGCTTTCATTTACTCCCATGTCTGATCCTTTCATGGTAACCTCTACAATTTCAGGCTCTGGTTTCGGTTTAACCAGCTCCACGGTTGGGGAAGAACTGGCAGTAGATGTCGAAGGAGACATTTTGCGGGAAGCAGGCTGGTCGTGGCTTGGTGCTTGGGCAAAATGGAAAGGCAGGCGCCCAAGCACATTCCCTGGTGGGGAAGAGGACTGGAGGGTGGGCCGAGACAGCCCAGGGCTCGGAGAAGAGGGGGATTTGGGGGATTTCAGAGGTATGATGGACGGCAGGCCTCGACGGACTATAATCTCTTTTAGTGTGTCAATAGGTGAGCCATTCACAGACCATTCGGTGATCCCAAGTTGGCGTAGATGGGAGCGAGCATGACTGGAGAGGCCTTTGCGGTTCTCAAAAAGTTCTCCACAGAATTCACAGCCCACGTCTTTCATTGGCTCTGGTAGAGAACAATTTATCAGACTTAAGTCAGTTTAGATGTGTAAATTACCTTATGGAATTGACAAGGACATGCAAAAACACATAAAAGTTGTTACCTATAGGAAAGGTCATCACTTCCCCACTACTAAATCGAAGGACCTGCAACGAAGAGGGTTTCAGCTTCTTTGGGGGTGGGCCCAATAAGGGGTGGGTAGAAGAGGAGGTAGCTTTGGAGCCAATGGTTGGCCTCAAAGAAGAGGCTGCTGTTTTATATAGGACAGGGCTGGAGGGAAGAGATCTCTTAGGCGAAGTGGAAGTGGAGGGTAAGAGGGAAGTCATGCTGGTCTTCTGGGACCTCAGGTCCTCTGGACCATCTGAGAGAAAAGAATTTGCTCTGTGCTTGAAGTCATCAGTCAAGATGAACCGGTTGAGCAAGTCAATGGGGGAGCCCTTAGATTCTGCGTACTCAATCCCAAAATGGCGCAAATGTGCACGAGCATGACTCGAGAGGCCTTTTCTTGTTTCAAACCACGCACCACACAACTGGCAAATAATTTCTTTAGAGTCAACATCCATTGCTAGAAAGGAGTGTGAGAGGAAGAGAAAAGTTAAAGAGATTATAAGAAGGACGGTCAATATAATTGATGGCCATAAGACAACAAAAACAAATCACAAACAACTTGTCAAAATTCTTTATTAGTATTTAGTGGTCAACCGATATTGGTTTTTTGACAGCCGATGCCGATATCTTGGAAAAAAGGGTGGCCAATACAAAGCTGATATAATTTTATTTCTTTTAATTAATATTTAAGAAATTTGAAATCATTTGAAAATGGATTAAATAATAAATGTGTCAAATAAACTTACTTTAGATGACAAGGTATTTTTCACAAATAAATAAATATTTAACAAAAATATAATTAAAAAGGAAGTAAACACTGTAACCAACAGGGAACTCAGTATTCTGGGAAGTTTGTGTTAATTGGGAATCATATTTTTTCAAATAAAGCCAAGTTAGCACTCATTTTACATACAGCACACAGTGAAAACGACATGAATATGACAGTGGGCAAAATCATAAAGTGCAGCATAGTTTGAAATCACGAGTTTAAAGTTTGTCGATCGCACGTCTTCAGTGAAGCTGAGCTCTCCTCCTGTCCGTGTTCAATTCACACGGACCGACCGTCACGCAGAGAACACGCGATCATGCAGGATACAAATGCACACTTCACAAGATCTCACGACTGGATTCGACTAAGTTTGCAAGGTTTGTGAAATTAAATGTTCATTACTCATTCAAAGATTTGTTTAAATTATATAAATGCGTATTTTTCTAAATGCTGTCGGCAAACGAGAAAATATTACAATGTTTGACTTTCTATTACTAATAACATAAAAGCGATTGTTATAATACTTTTTTGTATACATTTTAATTCCTTTGTTTATCTGATTATTAGACAGACTTCTATCTGTATTAGAACTATTAATGACAAGAGGGAGAATGTGAGCACTGTGTGCTCAGGCATTACCCCGTTCTCAGCGCCGTCAAAATAAAAGTCACACCTCGAACGCATCGGCCAATGCCGATATTTGAAAAATGACAATTATCGGCCGATATATTGGTCGACCACTGGTATTTAGTACATTAAATGCTTTCTTACTAAGATTCAATGGGGCATCCGTCTCTTGTGGTGCCCAGAATGGTTTGTTCGGACTGGAGAGGTTTGTAGACTGGTTCTTTCCTAAGGTCTTATGCTCCTGGGATCGCAGTGGGGAAGACACGGGTAGTAGGGAAGAGATAGGAGCCTTTCTCAGCACTGGGGAAGGGGACCGAGACTTTACAAATGGAGAGGAAGGCAGGGAGCCAGCTGCAGAGTGAGTAGTTGGGGAAGAGGAAACTTTAATAGCGGAACCCGCAATAGAGAACGGGACAGGTGGCTTGGTGTCCAGCAGTTCTTCTTCAGTTTCAACATCTTTTGTGGGGCTAGGTATGGGAACAATAGGGGCATGGGGCCGGGGCTTCTTAGGAGATTCCACAGTAGGGGAGGTGCCAGTGAATTGTGCATCAATGGAGCGCTCCTTAGTGATCTGGTAGAGGAGATCAATGGGTGCGCCACTGTTCTCCGACATGCTGATACCGAGCTGGCGTAGGTGAGAACGGGCATGGCTAGACAAACCACGACGAGTCTCAAAAGTAGCACCACAAAACTCACATTTCGACAGGTTAGAGCCTGGAAAACAGAGAAATGGTGATTTAGGACCTATCTTATGCATTTTGATAGATGCGACTGCTAACCATTTTTTTTAATTCATCCACTAAGCAGAGTTACTCCACCATGGAAATCAAAACTAATTTTTGTAAAATGTCACGTAAGGAGACGGAAAATCAAGGTGACAGACTAATAAGGACAAATTTATGGAACATACTTTATTTCATCCCTTCAGCTCAAGTATTCATGTTCATACCATTAACACTTGCAACTTCAAATGTTTTTTAAACCATTACTTCATCCAAAAATGTGACCCTGGACCACAAAACCAGTCATAAGGGTAAATTTTTTTGAAACTGAGATTTATACATCATCTGAAAGCTAAATAAGCTTTCCATTAATGTATGGTTTGTTAGGATAGGACAATATATGGCTGAGATACAACTATTTGAAACTCTGGAATCTGAGGGTGCAAAAAATCAAAATACTGAGAAAATCGCCTTTAAAGTTGTCCAAATTAAAGTTCTTAGCAATGCATATTACTAATCAAAAAATAAGTTTTGATATATTTACGGTATGAAATTTACAAAATATCATCATGGAACATGATCTTTACTTAATATCCTAATAATTTTTGGCATAAAATAAAAACCGATAATTTTGACCCATACAATGTATTTTTGGCTATTGCTACAAATATACCCGTGCTACTTAAGACTGGTTTTGTGGTCCAGGGTCAAAAATGACCATTCCTGTCCTATATTTACTCACTATCAGGTCATTCCAAACCTGTATGAATTTCTATGGAACACAAAACATGATAGTTTAAAGAATATTATCAGATTTGGAACAACATGACTGTGTAAATGATGATGGAGTTTTCATTCTTGGGTGAGCTATTATTTTAAAAGTAGATTAAAAGACTAAAATTCATATTACCCATAACGTCTGTCTCTTTGGATTCAGGGCTCTGTTCCTCAATAGAGAACAGGGTCTTTTCTCCTGGACTTGTGGGGAATTTATCTGTAACAGGCATTTGGGCCTCCTCTTCTTCCTCTTCCCCATCCTCTGCCTCCTCCCCATCTGTATATGCATAGACAGAGACAACATTTTTAATAAGCTAATTGTAGAGTCAAAGCCACAAAGGTATCAAATGAATGTTTCCTTTAAACAAACTGTAATTAGCTTTACCATCTAATGCACAGAATATATAAAATGAAAATATTTATGCTTAATTACCTGGCCAGGTGATTCTGTAAGATTATCTGTGAGAAGACATCTGCTAAATATTTTCCTTATTATGGGGTCAGAAACTTATAGGGCAATCACAAAATATATAGTTTGATGTCAATTGCAGCAAAATAATTTAACAAATAATTTCAACCTTTTAATAGCCCTTAAAATCATCCATTTTTTCCTTTTTCCAGTCATATTTCATGACATTACAGTCTCCCAATTCTTTTGCCATAAGTGTAACAAATTCATCTGTGACTAAACAATTTTTTCTACCTCACTTCTTTTTTTCCCTCTCAAGCACCATATTGCACAGAGAAAATGTTAAAGGTGGCATAGCACTCCCCAGCACCCTGATAAGTCTTGTCCTGCACACAACTTTCACGGCTCTTTGATTGCAATTAGTGGCAGCAATTAAACTTAATGACTGAGAGTTTTTAAAATAGACAAACTCTGGCGATAAAACTATAAAGAACAACTAAGCAATGCACCAGGTTTGTCTGACTTAATTTTGTTTTATTTTGATTTCTGGAGACTAACTATTAGATGAACACACAGACTGATACTTTATTCCCTAAAGAGGTCAATTCAGCAGGTCTACATTCAAGCAGCACACAGTGATTTTCTTTTGAAGCTCCTGCTGGTCTTGCTCTTCTCAGCATATTCAATATAATAAGCTGTGAACGCGTTCCTGCGGTGGGCGTCTCTGTTCTGTCATTTGATCTGTCCTAGACACAATTCTAGCAACATCAGCCCTTTTTCTGCTCAGACAGAAAATGAAAATTCACTGTAATGGCATACACTCCATCAAATAACCAGAAAATAAAGAGAAACAAGACATTAAATGCAATAAGTTAAACACGAAAATCACCTTATTCAGGACAGCATAAAAGAAAACAAGCAGCGTTGACATTTTCTTTTCAAAAATGTTTTTGTTAAAGTGCGCGAAAAAGAAATAGGCACCAAGAAAAAAGCGTTGGCGCGCTCCATTTCAACATTAAAAAAAGCACCTCAAGTAAAATGGCGAAGACTCAGCCTAATTTCAGAATCATAAAGACATATATGCATTGCAAAAAGAAGCCGTCACTTTGACGGGACGTCAAAAACTGCCTTTATTAAGCACCTGAGCGCAAAATGTCACTTTTCAGATCGAAAAGTGTTCAGGCAGTACGGGAATGAGTCGCTTTCGTACGTGCACTCTGTCTCACTGGACCATTCCTGGCATCAGTGATTTAAAACGCACATCGGGTATGACAGGAGCTCGTCTTAAATGTTAACACGATTGCATGCCATGCAAGCTTTAAAAGTGGCGAAGCTCCGAGCATATGCATCTCTCATGCATCCCCATGCACGGCGCGGAAGTGCATGCACTCACCATTCAGCGGCTGCAGCGCATCGGACTTATTACAGCACCTACAGTCAGACAATTTTTCCGCTATTGTTTGTGTCTGCGGGGAGGTGGAAGCAGCCATTTTGCCCCGCACACATGCACTAACGCACCAAGGCGTGACGAACCGAATAAAGGCGGAGACTAGGCAAAATATTAAATGCCAGACATCAATTACATTAATGAAGATTACATCAAGACATTAACAAGTGTTCTGCACCAGACAAAAACCTTTACAACTGCTTTCACAACTGCCCCTGACAGCATTACAAAAATCCCAAGGCATGCGCAAGCTTTTGAGGTTTCCTTTAGTTTATGTTGGACTTCTGACCACAAAGCAGACGAGGTAAAGGCTATTTATTTAATAGAAAAGTAACATGAGTAAGTAATGTATAAACATATTGCCTCGGTTAACCTTTGAAAAGCCAGCCAGTGAAAACATCAAGAAAAAATAACTGAGAAACAAAAAAGTGATCAAAAGTGAAAGCACTAGGCTTTTAAATTTTTTTAAAATGTTTTTTTTTTTTTTTTTTTGCTAATGCAATACAAACATTTCCACCACAAACGATATTATGACTATAACCATTTCAATCTCATATTTTTAAAACAGTCGTACTTAACTATTTTCTATATCCCTCTTTGCTTTGATAACAGCATGCACTAGCATGGACTCCACAAGTATGTAATAACCTCCCCAGCATGAGTTTACAAAGTTTCAAAGAGCATCTGAACTTTTGTACAAAAAAAGCTTGCATTTGAGTAGTGACAAAAATAATGCAGACTATTCAATACTTCTTAAATATATTTTATGTAATACGTTTTTTAAAAGACAAACTTGTTAAGCAAGAACTATGACTCATGGCTTAATTTTTTGAGAAGAAGTAGTAAATCCCATCCACTCACCCTCCAGTTCACTGATACTGTGCTCTTCCTTCCAGCGCCGTTTTGGAGAGCCAGAGGAAAGAGTGGCGGGTTCTGCTGTCATGTTCTCCTCATCCTTCATATCTTTCTTGCACTCTTGCTCCTCATCAGAGTTTTGCTCTTGGCTTGACTGGAGAGTATGAGTGGGTGCAGCGGGTAGAACAAGATCTGGATGCTTGGCAAAAAGCTCTCGGAGAATATTAATGGGAGAAACCGTGACTTCCCAGTTGGTGATGCCAAAGTCTCTGAGATGGGCTCGGGCATGACTGGAGAGACCAGCCCTGGTGTCAAAGCCGGCACTGCAGAACTCACATCTCATTACGCTGAAGGTCGACGGGTCAAAGTTGGCAACTAGAGGTAGCAATGGAGAGAACAGCATCAAAACAAGTTACACAAGCCTTTGGTTATGTGTGGTAGGCAATTCAACTCTAATGAGACATCACATAAACATTACAGGATTAGGTCACTTCCAGAATAAAAATTTCCTGGTATTTTACTCACCCCATGTCATCCAAGATGTTAATGTCTTTCTTTCTTCAGTCGAAAAGAAATTATAGTTTTTGAGGGAAACATTCCAGGATTTTTCACCATATAGTGGACTTCAATGGGAGCCAGTGGGTTGAAGGTCCAAATTGCAGTTTCAAAGGGCTCTACATGATCCTCACCAAGGAATAAAGGTCTCATCTAGCGAAACTATTGGTCATTGTATTAAAATAAATAATAAAAACGTATGTACTTTATACCACAAATGCCCTTTGAAGCTGCACTGAAACTATTTGGACCTTCAACCCGTTGGCTCCCATTGAAGTCCACTATATAGAGATAAATCCTGGAACGTTTTCCTCAAAAACCTTAATTTCTTTTCGACTGAAGAAAGTAACTCATGAACATCTTGTATGACATGGGGTGAGTAAATTATCAGGAATTTTTTACTCTGGAAGTGAACTAATCCTTTAACAATAGTAGGTAAAATGCCATCTGCATTTACATTTAAAAGCATCCTCACCCTTTTTCTTCTTCTTCTGGTAGGAGAATTTTTTCTCAATGGCGTTGACCTCTTCCGGGGAGATGAAGTGCCTAACGTTGTAACTGACACCAACTCTGTTCAGGTGACCCCTAACATGATTGGCTAGTCCGATGCCATTATGAAATCGATCTGGGCAGTAAGGGCATTTTCTTTCCACATTCTTCAACAACCCCTCTCTATCATCATCTTCGTCATCTTCCTCAGTTAAAGCACCAATAAGACGACTAACAACATCCTCTTCATCTTCTTCGTCATCAATATCATCCTCCTCCTCCTCCTCCTCCTCTAGTTTTGCAGCAACAAGTGTCTCTTCTCCGCTCTTCTCCTGACTATCAGATTTGTCTTCTTTGAGTTTGGGTTCCTCCTCCTGTGCTTCAAGCTTTTTGCTGTTCTTCTTTTGTGAGGAGGAGTTGGCTTTGAGATCCGGATCATTGGCAGGTGGCTCTGTCCCTGGGGTTAATGTGGAGTGTTACAGAGTGCTCAACAGTTATAAAAAGAAAAATACAATCAAGACCAGCATTGCACAATTTAACAGTTAAATGCAAACAAAATGTACGTGGGATGCAATGAGAATGAGAGTTAATGGAATAGTTGATCTAAAATGGAAAGTCTGTCATCTTTTATTCATACTCATGTTGTCCCAAACTTGAATGACTTCCTATGAAACAAGATATTTTATAGATTATATAATGTTCATGCTACTTTTTTCTATACCACAAAAAAGTTGCTCAAAAATGGAAAAAGTATTGTCTGTCAGAATTTCTCCTTTTGTGTTCCATGGAAGAAAGATTGTCATATGGGTTTGGAACATGATGGTAAGTAAATGATGACAGAATTCTCACTGTATACAAAAGGAACAGCTTGGCCTGACTACTCTGCAACTGTTTAAAATCTCTGTGGCTCTGCTCATCACTCACCCATCACCCTGCTGCATGAAAGGGGAGTTTGGAGGTCAGAGCTGAGAGACTCTATGAGGACGAGGGGTAACTCATTTCTTAGCTGGGCTTGCTGCCCCTCAAGCAACCCCAGCCTCTCTGCTGCCCCTCGGAGGCTGGCTGAGAAGCTGCTCTTCAGCTGCAAGGCCAGGGCAGGTACCTCCACAGGGTCTGCAGGGGAAGGGACCAGGTTCAGACCACGGTGAAACCTGGGATTTCCCCAAGTTTTTGGCCAAGAAGTGAACTTCTAGAATTTCAAGGTTTGCCATTTTCCCCCCATTCAAGTATTGGTCCTTGCTGACTATGGCCACTGGCTGGGTTGACTGTTTGGGAAAGGCTCTTCTCCTACAATAAAAATTGTACACCACCAGTAGTGGCTAATAGTGAGCACTGGCCAATGGAACAGGAAGTAACACCTCACAATTATAATAACCGGCCAATGGAAAGGGGTCACCACACTCCTTTAACCAGTGGCCAATCAAACAGGGAGTTGCACTACACAAATTTTGGTTCAGTGATGGTTCTGGCATATCGAATCCAGGCATCACATTAACACAACAATACAGTGCACAAACACATATACATGCTTCACTACAAGACAAAAGACAAAAGTACAGGTAATGTATTTATTCAGATTTTACCTATATGAAACTGGAATTGTGAAAGCAAATTCTCATTGCTCTGTTGTGGTGGTTAATGACAGTATTATTTCATGTGAGAATGTTATAAAGACATGGTGAGAAATTGATGAAAAATACAGACCTTTCTGAAAATACATTAATAAATTAATAGTAAATTTAACATTAGTTTATGATATTTTACAACCTCTCTTTTTTAGTATGTAAGTGTTGCACTGGTAAGTATAGTGTATTTGACAAAAATGTGGCCCTGGACCACAAAACCAGTCTTAAGTAGCACGGGTTTATTTGTAGAAATAACCAAAAACACATTGTATGGGTCAAAATTAACAAATTTTCTTTTGTGTCAAAAATCATTAGGATATTAAGTAAAGATCATGTTCCATGAAGATATTTTGTAAATTTCCTACCATAAATATTTGGACAACTTTAAAGGCGATTTTCTCAATAATTAGATTTTTTTTTTTTTTGCACCCTCAGATTCCAGATTTTCAAATAGTTGTATCTCAAATATTGTCCTATCCTAACAAACCATAGATGATGTATAAATCTCAGTTTCAAAAAATTGACCCTTATGTCTGGTTTTGTGGTCCAGGGTCACAAATAGCATTGATAATGCTAAGTGTTAGCATTTACTTACTACATTTACAGTTATGTCTTTGGCAAACACCTTATCCAAAGCAACTTTTAAGGCATTCAAGTTTGTTTGTTTTTTTACAGTCTGTATATTTCTGTTCTCTGGGCACTGAAGTCTTGCCATTGTTACCACCTTGCCAATTTATGTATTTATGCCAAAGCTATGCATTGACTGGTCTTGTTGTTATAACCTGTCATTGACTTACTTGTTTTGGAGTCTTGTTTTGGATCATGTTCTGCTTCTGGTATTGGAATGTCTTCTTTCTGGTCCTTATCTTCGGTCTGGTTTGAGATTTGGACTTGTTTTTCCATAACGGGAGTAAGGGTGGATTTAGGCTCCAGTCTTGTACTTGCTCTTGTGCGCCCCAGTTTTCCTCTCGCGGCCCGGACTGAGCGTTTATTATTCCCTATGCTCTTGAAAGCCACGTCCTTACGCCGCGGAGCAGCCCTCGGATTTGACGGAGACGTCGCAGGTTCTGGAACAACGTTCTCTTCCACAGGATTAGCCACAGTTGTCCTGGGCTCTTCTGTTTGTCTCAACTCCTCCACAGGGTCTGTATTTTCATTCAGAGTTGAAATATCAGGTTGGTCTGTGGCCTCTCCTGGGGTTGCAGAAGCACTTTGACAAGACAATGAACTAGAGTTCACCTGTGAAGCGCCACTCTCGGGCTGAGTTTCTTTAGATTTTTTGGATGCCCGGATGGGGTACCTCTTGTTGAGAGGTGACACGACAAGAGTTGATGCAACATCTGCAGAGGGCTGAACTTGTCTTTTCTTGCAAGACTTCTGTTGAAAGCGGGGTGAGGTTCGATAGACACCAGCCCTTGTTCGGGTTTTGTGCGTCTTGGCATGCACAGCAAGTTCTTGAGGCAAATCAGAGCTAAAGTTGCACTTAAGACACACAAACTGGCTGACCTCGGTTGACTCTTGGATGGCTGGCTCCGATGCCTTACTGCAACTGGCTTGCTCTGCCACCCGCTTGTCCCCCTCACTTAATTTTCCAATCTCTTCAAGGATTTTCTGCCGTGATTCCTCATGGCACCGTTGATGATCTAGCAGCAGTACCTTGTCTATAAACTCCAGACCACACTCTATACATTCAAATGCACTTTTATTAAGATGTCCGCGCCAAGAGTCTTTCTCCCCACCTTTCCATTTCTTCCCAGATCTACCAACCTGGCCATGCTCTCGCATGTGTTCACGTAGATGGGCACGTTTTTTGAAGTAAATGCTACATTCTACACATGTAAAAATCTCTTGGGAGAGGTCTCCATCCAGTTGGTGCTCTACTCCTGATCTCTGCCTTTCCCGTACCTTCTCTTCCTTTTCCTCTTTAAATTCGAACACCCCTCCCTCAACCTTTGTGGTTTTCCTACGCTCCTTTGCTCCTGAGGGTTTTCCCCTGGTCCTCCTGCCGGCTCCCGTTGTGCGCTGCCAAGTGTCTAAGCCAGAGAAAGGCCTCAATATGACCCTCTTCTTTCTTCTGCGTTGAATGAAGGTGCAGTGCGCCCAAGGTCCAGGTGGTGGACTTTCTGGCTCAGAGTCTCCTGGGAAGGTGTATACATCTGGCTCTTTGGTGTTCTGCTCTTCCCGTCCTCTGCTATTAAGCATTTTCCGCTCACCTTTCTTTTCTTTTTGGCATCCCTCTTTTGGTGTAGTATCTGGTAGATGGCTCACTTTGTCTTGTTCCACTGCAAGCAAACAGCAAAAGGTTTTTTTGGCTTATGTAGTTTTTTTTATATACAGCGGAGGCCAAAATTATTAGAACACTAGTATTTTCACCAGTTGAAAATGATTGTAAGTCAGCTATTTCTATCTTTTGCTGTAGTGTGTCAGTAGGAAATATCAGTTTACATTTCCAAACATTCATTTTGCCATTAATTGTAATAATCCAGTCAGATTTTTGTTTGCTCCACACAGAGATCTGATCTCCTCATCATCCAGTCTGTCTGGAATGACATGAAGAAACAGAACAAACTGAGACAGACTAAATCCAGAAGAACTGTGGAGAACAACGTCTTCAAGATGCTTCAAGAAATCTACCTGCAAAGCTATAGTACTGTTAAAAGTTTTAGGCACTTGTGTAAAAATGCTGTAAAATGAGGATGCTGTCAAAAACAATGTCATAAATAGATATTCTTTATCAGTTAACTTCTATTAAATAAATTAAATCAACATTTGGTGTGACCATCCTTTGTGTTTAAAGCAGCTTTTGCCCTGGGTGCACTTGAACATAGTTTTTCAGGGAGCTTTGCAGGTAGGTTTCTTGAAGCATCTTGGAGACGTTGCCACAGTTCTTCTGGATTTGGTCTGTCTCAGTTTGTTCTGTTTCTTAAAAACTGACTGACTTAAAACCATTTTTAGCTGGTGAAAATACTAGTGTTCTAATAATTTTGGCCACCGCTGTATATGACAGGGTGTTATTCACATGCGTTAAGGTACTTGAAGCTTTTTTACGTTTTGCTGTACATTCTGGTAGGCTGGAGTCTGTAGTTTTCAGCTCCTTGTATGTAACATCTCCTTGATTCTCCACCTCCAGGGGGGCAAGTGGGATCTTCTCAAGAAATAAGTGCTTGGTTTCCACAGGTTCTTGGCATGGATCAATGTCGAATCTGCAACTATAAGGATTAAAATGGATGAATAGGTTACAGCTTAATAGTCATCTCAATCAAACCCCTCAATGTAAAAAAAAAAAAAAATTCCATGAATGCACTTTTCTATAAACCTGTTTTCCGTTTATCATCTGTATCTCACCTGTCATCTTGTTGTCCAGAAGTGGGACTTCCCGGGCTGTGAGCAGCCAGACCATGAGGGTTAGAAAAGTGCTGAAGTTCTTCCTCTGACATAAACCATTGGAATCCACACAGGAACACAAACAATATACACATGACTTAACAGAAAGCAATAGACTCACAGCTATATCTACAGCATGTAGACAAACAAAACCATTAACGCTGTTCACAGAGAGACAAGTTTCACAGTACAAACACAGAATAATTCAGTCTGAAACTAGCTGAATAATTGCAGATTCTCATTTCTAGTGGGTCTGGGTCTCTTACACTTTTAGGAAAGAGGGTGCAAAAGCTGTCAGTGGGGTGGTAATCTTTTCAAAAGGTACACTTTTGTATCTAAAGGGTGCATATCGGTACCTTAAAGGTATATATAAGTACCTAAAATGTTATATTAGTACCTAAAAGGAACAAAAGTGTACCTTTTGAACAGGTAATGCACAAGTGACAGCTTCTGTGCCATTTTATGACTCTGACACACATGTATTTTTCACTAACTTCAAAGTAAGAATGAACCAGAGAGACAATTACCATCCAAGGTTTCTTTCTCTGAGTCCGAGTCCCATGTGAGAGATGAGGGGAAGGCTGAAGATCGTGGACTTCTCTGTACTTTACCACAACGCTCCAGTGTGGGGAAAAAGCATTTTGGACCATCCAAATCTCCATTTCCATCACCCTTCTCCATGTCATCACAATGCAATAACCCCCCCTGTGAGTTCAGAGGGTTGAAACAAGGCCAACATTACATAGTTCTGTTTAGGGGAGAAATAAAATGTTGCAAGATTCTCGCACAGGTGTACACTGATTGTTAAAAGACAGGAATCAAAAATGTATGCAGTCACAGTGTAAAGATAATTATAATAAAAAAAAAAATTATTAACCTGTGTCAAAGCAATGTCTCCCACATATTTTTAATTCACAGAGTAACAGTTTATTTTCTATTTTATAGTTTAGATTTTTTTTAGATTTTATAGTTAGAGTTATATTTTATTGCTTAGTATTTTCTGTGACAGTCTAATTTCTTCTTTCATTGAAAAAGTAAAAAAATAATCCAAAAAGAAAAAGGGGTGTTAAATGCTCCCAAATTGCATACTATCCTTCCTGAATAATATTCAAAAAAAGAATCGGTGTGTCTTAAATCATAGCATGTTGAAATGAGTATCTACAAACACAAATAAAAAGTAAAAAAGAAAACTACAAACATGGCAGATATGCGAGACTGATAGTTAACTATGAAAGGGGTTTGACTGAGTGATCAATAATGAATATCTAACCTGATGAAAAAATATTTATGTAAATGTTATCCACATTATATTTCATCTGCAACAACATTGTGAACCTTTATAAAGATACATTTGGTCATGAGCTTTTAAATGCATCATGCAAACACATGAGAGTGCTTTGCACAGCAGACCTGCGACTGGCTCATCAACACGCTGCTTCATTTCTAATATGGTAGGAAATTAAATGAAACTTAATGTAGAGGATTTTAACTGTGAGAAGATGATTGATAGGGCAGTTTAAACAGTTACAGGATGCATGCATGTAACTAAGTAACACAATTATGAGGAACTAGTACGTCCCAAAGTGTGTCTCCTCTTATGCTACATACTTAAAAGTACAGCGGTGGCCAAAATGATTAGAACAGTAGTATTTTCAGCAGCTAAAAATGGTTTTAAGTCAGTTATTTCTATCTTTTGCTGTAGTGTGTCAGTAGGAAATATCAGTTTACATTTCCAAACATTCATTTTGCCATTAATTGTAATAATCCAGTCAGATTTTTCTTTGCTCCACACAGAGATCTGATCTGATCATCATCCAGTCTGTCTGGAATGACATGAAGAAACAGAACAAACTGAGACAGACTAAATGCACAAATAGGCACAAATAACTGACTTAAAACCTCCCTCGTTAACACCTCCCTTCACACTGGAGTTTTTCCCTCAGCTTTTAAACAGGCTCGTATAACCCCACTTCTTAAGAAACCCACTCTTAACCCAACT
>JAFVLL020043553.1:0-33834 GCA_021397915.2 Tor tambroides
ATATCCCACCTTAATTCAACATGAACACAATTGGTACATTTTTTTTTTTTTTTTTTTACTTAAGTACATACAAATGTAAAGTGGAATCTAAAAATCTTACTGCAACCTTTCAAGCATTACTGTACATAATGTATGTGGTGCCATGGCCTTCTTGATTAAATGGTTTGTGTGAAATGTCCATGAAAAGTCTTCTGATATTTGAACCACACACTCTCTCCACAGGGGTCATGCTGATCCTGAGAGGAATGTTGTATCTTTCATTAGGTGAGAAAAATGGAGAACCATCTTTCAAGCGTTGAGAGAATACTACAGCTCATCTACAACAACTGAGTGAATTAGTTCAGCATCTGCTGTGTCAAAGGAGTACAAGCATCTCTAGTTACTCTCCTACACAATGATATCCGATCTACACAGCACAAAGTATTAAGCCAATTAAGTTGCAGTAACCTCACGATCTCAGAGCTATTCTGGTCATTAAACTGGAGAACTCTCCTGATGGCCAACACATCACATTCTCAAGATGAAGAAATCAAATCTTGCATGGAGTAAAGATGATTAGATGAACATTTATGCTTTGATCAGAATATACAGTATTCCTAGGATAATGTGAGCATTTAACAACTGATGAAAAATGTGAATGATATTCTGTCTGAGGAAAACCTATGAATATTTTGCTTGCATACATTAAACGCATATTCCAGGTTAAATAGAACTTGAGCTTTATTGACAAATTGACTGCCATGTTGTCGATTACCATCGATTTACCATCGTGTGTACCATCGAACACACTGATTTACACACTTGCAAAGGAAGTCTACGGCATAAGATATTCCAAACGGTTTAAAAGCAAAAATATGGAGCTTGTGTTTTAGGTAAAGCACTTAACTAAAAAATAATGAATGAATTATTTTATCACATTAATAATTGTGGTACTGTATGATAACACTGATTTCCACTGTAAGGGCTTTACTTCACACATTTTATGTTTTTCAAACTGAGTGAAAATTATTTTCTGTGGTAACTGACAGATGCTGTAAACAGAACTAAGTGGTATTTAACCCTGAAAATTCCTTTAATCTCCAGATAATTGTTTACCTTACATGACATAACTTAGCACTTAGCAATCAAAGTTCAAACGCATGCTAGGTTTGGTACTTTTTTCCCCCTTTTATTGGGTTTGAGGGAAAGATAGATAGCAAAAATATGTTTTCTGTCAGTGGACCTCTAAGGTCAGGCAGGGGAATATATCCAGACAAGATGTATTTCTTGAGTTTAACTCACAGAGGATGTTCTTGTCTTCATTTTACCTGTCTACTCCTGAAGAATATGAAAACAGGAGAGACAAAGTCTCCAGGGAACCGATTCCATCAGTCTCTGTCTCGGTAAGCTGTCTAAATATTATATATTAAACAAAAATAAACCCTTACAGACTCTCGCCTCCACACAAAGTGTCCCAAAACATTTAATAGCGTAAAAGAAATAACAAATAGCAATGACTGAACTTCAGTCTGTTTCTCACACAAAGCTACTGGCTTCAGAAGACTATAGCACACGAGACATATGGTGCTCTTACGATCCTTTTGAAAACTGAGGGCTTCGGTCTCCGTTAAATGTAACTGCATGGAAAAACAGCAACCAGGTTTTCAGAATTTCTCCTATTGATTTCCACTAAAGAAAGAAAACAGGTCAAACAGGTTTGGATCAACATGAGGACGAGTGAATGACAAAATTCCTCTCATCCCTTTGATGCGTCTGTGCATGTTGATGAGGCTTTTTTTTTCTTCAGCTAGTCTAGCATAAACCAAATCTCTTCAAGTCCAGGACTCGACAGGGACAAGTCGCTAAAATAGGTATAGGGGTGTGTGTGTGTGTGTGTGTGTGTGTGTGTGTGTGTGTGTGCGCAAAATGTATTCAGGTCAGGAGCATGTGTGTTATTAAATTTAAGGTATCTTAAATTGTATTTCAACAATTTAATTATTTTAAGAGGTCTTAAATTTGTGAATGAAAAACAGGAATTGCAAAACAATTTGCCTACTGGTATTATTAAACTTCAAAAGTCTATGATTTCATTAAATAAATATGAGCGCTACACATTTCAAAGTAAAACACAGTGTTTTTATGCATTCTAAAGGCTTGTGGTTTCACAGCAGTTCATAATCAATGAATGCTGCACATTTATGCCAAGTGATTGTTTATGATTTACATTTAATGCATTATGACAGTGTTTACTTTGTGTTTATATTGTAATATGTTGTAGAAGGCTGTAAGAGTGCATATTTTATCTCCCTTATCTGTTTGAATGAGCAACCAACAACAGTAAACACACTTCAAAATAAGAGTCTTTGTGTATTTCAGACATTTATAATTAAAAGTCCTGCAATATGCATTTTCTCCTGCATCAGCAGCATCACATGCAATGCGTCATTGTACTCTTGTGAACATGCGTTGACTGACATGACAGAGAAGAAATTGTTGAATAAAGTTGTTGTTTTTTTTCTCTGCGCACAAAAATTATTCTTGTAGCTTCATAAAATTAAGGTTGAAGCACTGATGTCACATGGACAATTTTAATGTCCTTACTAACCTTCTGGGCTGTGAACGTGGTAGTTGCGTTGTTGTCTATGCAGGGTCAGAAAGCTCTTGGATTTCAGCAAAAACATCTTAATTTGTGTTCCGATGATAACAAAGGTCTTATGGGTTTGGAATGACATGAAGGTGAGTAATTAATGACAGAATTTTAATTTTTGGGTGAACTATCCCTTTCAGATGCAAAAACGTTAAGTCTGAGATTTTTTTTTTTTCCAAATGAGCTTTTTTTTTTTTTTTTTTTTTAAATAAGCCATGCAAACATTTATTGCACAAACAAAGAACCGCTGCTGAATATTAATCTAATGCCAGCTTGGAATCATTTTACCTTACACCTGGGGTCTTGAGGGAAAGTCAGTGCTCATGTATTGAAATTCAGAATCCCTGCTGTTGCTCTCAAACATCAAGCATCTATTCCGCCACACACACTCACGCTGGCTGTCATATCTCCACTGTATTTCCAGATTAGCTTTGCCATCAGCAATACACCTGTTATCACAGCAATGCAGTCACCTCCTCGCAGCAGTGTTTTCTGGTCTCAATGCCTCTTACACACATACATGCATAACACTTCCCTGGAGTGCCCTCGTACAGGCAGAAAAAAATGGGCAAGGTGAGGTAAGCTTACATGGGTATATGGGTTATGTATTACATTGACAATAATTACATTTTTATTTTTTTAGTACTATTTAGAAAAAAAAAATTTGTTAAAAAAAATTGTTTAAAAAAAAAAGTAAACATGGCAACTAACTGAAATGGCAATTACCTGAAATAAATTTAATAAATTGAAGTTTAAGTACTAAAATTACATATACATACATTAGGGCTGGGCGATTTATCTCATGCAATATGTACAGGTATCCGTCACAAAATTGGCTCCTTGACAGCGGTAACTCATCACCTGTTTTCAAATGGTGCGGCATTTAATACACGGAGCGGTTGTTCACTGAGAAGCTACGCAATCTCGCGTTCATTATCGAAGGCGATTCATCTGCGATAATGAACGCGATATTGCGTAGCTTCTCAGTGAACTACGGCTCCGTGTATTAAATGCCGCTCCATTTGAAAACAGGTGATGGGGATTTACCGCTAATCAAGGAACCGGCTTTACTGACGAGATGCGCATGCATATTGCATGAGATAAATCGCCCAGCCCTAACATACATACATATATATATATATATATATATATATATATATATATATATATATATGTATGTGACTCTGGACCACAAAACCAGTCATAAGTGTCAATTTTTCAAAATTGAGATTTATAAATAATCTGAAAGCTGAATAAATAAGCTTTCCATTGATGTATGGTTTGTTAGGATGGGATAATATTTGGCCAAGATACAACTATTTGAATATCTTGAATCTGAGGGTGCAAAAAAATCAAAATACTGAGAAAATTGCCTTTAAAGTTGTCCAAATGAAGTTCTTAGTAATGCATATTACTAAACAAAAATTATGTTTTGATATATTTACAGTAAGAAATTTACAAAAAATCTTCATGGAACGTGATCTTTACTTAATATCCTAATGATTTTTGACATAAAATAAAAATCAATAATTTTGACCCATCCAATGTATTTTTACATAAGGTAAATAAACCCCAGCGACTTAAGACTGGTTTTGTGGTCCAGGGTCACATACATATATATATATATATATATACACACACACACACACACACACACACACATACATACATATTTATATATGCACGCACACACACTTACTTATCTGTGCGCGTTTCTTTCGGTCTGTGTATAAAATATTATAAGATTTACATTTCCATACAAAAATAGCCCCCAATTCTTCATTGGTCTTTTTTTAAAATATCGCAGTAAATATTGTATCGTGGACTTCATATCGCAATATTATCGTATCGTGAGATTTTGATATCGTAACATCTCTACTGGATTGTGTTGTGATGATGGTGTGTGCTGTTGATTTTCAGGAGGTGTGAGACCCGGTCGAGCGTCTATCAAATCAGATACTTCAACACCTCAACCGCTCACAGTACGTATCCGCTCATGCTCTGCATCTCTAAAATAAGGTCTGGTCATATGCTGGTGCTAAAGAGTGTTGCGCAGCAGCAGCAGTTCTGCCTCGCTTTTTAGTCACGATAAGACAGTGTACTAGTCCCTTCATGGTTTTTTGTTCATAGCGTACAGTGTCAACACAGTTCCTTCACTTCTTTAAGGTCACTTGTCTATTGAAGGCCAGGGTCAGTCGTCACTGATACACACAAGTCTTGATTATGAGGTCTTCTGCTTTCCTTATTGTTTTGTCATAAGTTAATTTCATAGGGCTGACACTGCTGATTGCATTGCTGAAATAACCATCTCAGTCTGCTGCTTATTTCATGTTCAGCTCTATATAATATGTGTAGCATTTCAACAAATTTAAAGTACTTGAACAAACATTGGAAAAAGAGAGTAGTTTCTGTGTAAATTTAAAACTTTAAATATAAAACTACAGTAAAGTGCATGCAGCCTTTTAAATTTTTGCAGAGATCTTATCAGTCATAAAATGAGGTCTCAAATTGACTTAAAATATTTAGCATTATGACAAGGCTCTCTGGAAAACTTGATTCTGATTGGTCAAGCAGAGCGTCCACCTTTCTGATGTTTATTATTTTTACCATTTGCTTTAATCTGTGCGTTATCTCTTACTCATGTTCATGGCTGAAAGCTTCTTGCTGGGAACTGTTATTTCTTTGTGAAAACTTGAAGTGTATTACAAGTTAGCTAATAAAATACCTATCTCATGTTTAAGGTACATTGATGGCCAAAAGCTTGAAATAATAATTATTTATTAATTTTCTTTGGCAGTCAAGAGTTTGATTGAGATCTATATATAATGTTATTTTTTTCAAAGTAAGTCTCTTTTGCTCACCAAGGCTGCATTTATTTGATCAAAGATGCAATAAAAACAATAATATTGTGAAATATTATTACAATTGAAAATAACTGTTTTCTATGTGATTATATATTAAAACATAATTTATTTCTGTGATGCACAGCTGTATTTTCAGCATCATTACTCCAGTCTTTAGTGTCACATGGTCCTTCAGAAATCATGCTGATCACTTGCATACTTTTTCTTCCTGTCTTACTTAAAGCAGCCTTTCTTCAGAAAAAAGCTGGTCTAATAAAATGCTTAAACTTAAACCAATATTTAGTGTCCAGTTATTTACTTGTGTGGCAAGTAAATAACTGGAAATGCAAGACGGCAGCAGTCACATCCACGGTGTGACACGAGAAACATTAAAGTAGCACTCATTTCAGTTTCCTAGATGAGCGGTCTAATATACAGCATTGATTTGGACGACATTGAATATTAAAATGTGATGAATCATGCTGAATGTATGACACTAGAGTACAAAACAAGACCTGGCAAAACTTGAATTAGTGTGAGTGCAGCTTTCCACTTTAAATCATTCTGACATTTAATTATTAGCTCTATTAAAAATTGACTTTACCTGGAATAAAATCTGCCAAATAAAGGCTACTGCAGACATACTCCGAGTGTCTCTTATCTTGTCGCTGAAGTGCTTGTGTCCACTGCGGACTGCAGGGAGAAACAAATTCAGTTGCCAATTGCACAAATTATTTCTACTTTTCTTTCTAAAATAGTTAAATCCATTGTTTTTGGTATTATGTTTGATCATGTCTTCAGCTGGGTTTCTGCTGATCTTAAATAGTGTTAATTTGCATAAGGCTTTAAAGTCTTTATATTTTATAAGTCTTTATATTTTTATAAGTCTATATATTACATCCTTAAATCAAGATACATTTACTTCAGATGCAAAATAAAGATTAAAGCCTTGCTCAGTTTCTCAGAAAACAATTTTTGATTAAAATAAGAACATATACAGTAGCTATCGATGGGTTATGAAAACTTTTTTCCATTGGAATCATGTTGATTTTTCTGCCCCCATTGGCAGATATTTGTTCTTGTTTTAGCTAGTGCTGTCAAATGATTAATCGCATCCAAAATAAAAGTTTTTGTTTACATAATATATGTGTGTGTACTGTGTATATTTATTATGTGTATATAAATATACACACATGCATGTATATATTTAAGAAAAATTTTACATTTATATATTAAATATATTTATATATAATATAAATAAATTATATGAATATAAATATATACATGTAAATATTTTCGAAACATATTCTATATGTGTGTGTCTTTATATATACATAATAAATATACACAGTAAACACACATACATATATTATGTAAACAAAAACTTTTATTTTGGATGCGATTAATCATTTGATAGCACTAGTTTTAATCAAACTCTTCACTTCATTTTGAGCAATTTCTCAGAAAACAAGAGTTCTTATGTCATTTTGCTTCTCCAGGAAAGGCATCTCGGTTTAAGACTCTTTAGACATTTGCCCTGGAAAAAGACAAAAATACTGAAAAAGAAGATTCACTTTTTTTGCACTGTGATAAAAATTGTTTTTTCTCAAATTTATTAAAAGGTAATGGAGATCTGTTGCAAACTGTATTTTCAAAATTTGAGGTGTTGCTAATGCAGCTCATGTTCTGCTCTTTAGACATTTACATTTTTAAAACTTATTGACTTATTGTGTTCCCTTCAGTTTGGTCCTTACATTTTCTTTACTTGGTTTTAAAAGTGTCTTAAATGTCCCTTTCCTAAAACCTGCAGAAACCCTATTCAGTGGTGTAAACACTCTAGAAAGCTCTCTGTTGGTTAACACCTTTCTACAGCTGCACAGCATGCAGCGGCCCGCAGTAACTTCAGCACGCCACATTAAATGTCTTCTTCGATTGCAGGGAATGAAGTTATTACAGTAAAAACACCAGCGTTTGCTGAGTCTGTCACAGAGGGAGACGTCAGGTGGGAGAAAGGTGAGATGAGTTCATCAGGTGTGCATTAGAGACGTCTCACCCCATTGAACCCTGTTAACCCTGTTCTGTGTCTCTTTAGCTGTTGGAGACACAGTCTCTGAAGATGAGGTTGTCTGTGAAATTGAGACCGATAAGGTAAGAAGCACTTTTTTTTTTTTAAAAAATCTTAATCAGGGATTTCTATAAATACTGTAACTTTCCAAGGCTGAAAGTTGTAACTTCGAGTTTAATTGTTGATCTGTGTACACATTCGTCAGACGCACATCTTTGGCCATTGTGTAGCATCTCACTGTTAGTGCGGTGTTGAGCATAGCATTTAAATGTGTCATGCTAAAAATAGTTCAACCTTTAATAACATGTCTCTGGACACCTGCCTTCTGTTCCAGGCTGTTTTTTTTTATTTGATAGTGAGAACCTGTCCTATTTCAGCTACCCCTAAGAAACTCGTCTGATCAGGGTCTGGTGAACATGACGCTAAATCTGTCTAATATAACAGAGCTTCCTTAAGATCATCCCTAACTAACGCTGGACTGGAATTATTGAACCTCAAGGATGTAAGCCGACCTTGAGTTTAGTTTGTGGAACAAAACTCGATTTTGGAAATTTATGCAGTTTAATCTGACAAGTAGTTAGCTAAATAGGGCTGTAAGTAATAATTATTCTCTAAATTGATTGATCACATTTTCATGCCCAGTGTGCTCAAAATAAGAGTGTGCACAATTTAAGTCTATATATTCTATGCTAAACATTGTGTACAAAAATCAAAAATGTACCTTAAAAACATTCCGTTTTGAGCACAGAACAATGGTTGTAAACCACAAACTAAGAGATGAATCTGCAGGAACAATGTTGCTGCATCTGAAATTGAATACTTCCATGTTGTAGAGTATGTGAAAAACAGTTCACAAAAAGAGTAGAATATCTAAATTCATAGTATTCATAAAACAGTAGGTGAAAGATACCTGGATGGCCTAAACTGAATAGTATGTACCATATAGAAAGTTCATATACAAACATAATTTGTGTTGCTATATATTTCAAGTTTCAGTTATGGTTCATTTTTAACCTAAATTTGATGTTTAACAATATTATTTTGATCAAAGTGCTTGCTCTCCTTTTCTTCTGATTGATGTTCTGACTAGTCAATTATTCACCTTATTTTTCCCGTTAGAGCGGACGAGGCCATTTGTAAATTTTATGTGCCTGGCTTCCGGTCTCATCCGCTTCCAGCTATTTTTAGCTGTACAAAACAGCTCATTTTGCTGCTTTATTGCAAACTGGTGTGTTTTACCATATTATTTTAATGTATAATCTTAATTATAAACAAACTGTTTTGGAGTGGAAACAGTTTTGGCGTTTACTGTTATTCTTCTCGTTATTTCCCTACAGCGGCTAATGAACCAGAAGTCTCGCACATTCACAGAAAACAGCCTACTTCCGCGTTGAAAAATAAGGTGGATAATAATCAGACTTTTTTCCCACTAGTTGTTTATTAGCAGTTTTTTGAATTAGTAGTTGTAGCCCGAGCAAAATCCTTAAAACTAGGTGCAGACTTCACAGAAATATCTGCTGCGTTTGTTAGGTGTTACGTATGAGTCAGTGAGTGAGTGAGAGAGCGAGCGTGCGTGTGAGAGCGAGTGAGAGTGAGCGTGCGTGTGAGAGCGTGCGTGTGTGAGCATGAGAGCGAGTGAGCGTGAGAGCGAGTGTGAGAGAGAGTGAGCGTGTCTGTGAGCATGAGAGCGAGTGAGTGAGCGTGAGCGAGTGTGAGAGCGAGTGAGAGTGAGCGTGCGTGTGAGAGCGTGCGTGTGTGAGCATGAGAGCGAGTGAGCGTGAGAGCGAGCGAGTATGAGAGAGTGAGCGTGTCTGAGCATGAGAGCGAGTGAGTGAGCGTGAGCGAGTGTGAGAGCGAGTGAGTGAGCGAACAAGTGTGAGAGCGAGCGAGAGTGAGCGAACGAGCGAGAGCGTCGAGCGAGAGTGAGAGTGAGTGAGCGAGAGTGAGAGTGAGTGTGTATGTGTGAGCGAGTGAGCGTGAGAGCGAGAGTGAGAGTGAGTGAGTGAGTGAGCGAGAGTGAGAGTGAGTGTGCATGTGTGAGCGAGCGAGCGAGAGTGAGCGTGAGAGCGAGTGAGTGAGTGAGAGTGAGTGAGTGAGCGAGAGTGTGTATGTGTGAGCGAGTGAGCGTGAGAGCGAGTGAGTGAGTGAGCGAGAGTGAGAGTGAGTGTGCATGTGTGAGCGAGTAAGAGCGAGAGTGTGTCTGAGCGAGAGTGAGTGAGTGAGAGCGTGAGCGAGCAAGTGTGAGCGAGTGAGTGAGAGCGAGTGAGCGCGCGCGTGCGTGTGTGAGAGAGTGAGTGAGTGTGTGTGTGTGAGCGAGAGAGTGTGTGTGTGAGCGAGAGAGTGAGTGAGAGTGAGTGTGCGTGCGTGCGTTGTAGAGTTAAGGTGAGATGTGTGTGTCCTGCAGACGTCGGTGCAGGTTCCCTCTCCAGCTGCAGGAGTCATCGAGGAGCTGCTGGTTCCTGACGGAGGCAAAGTGGAAGGAGGAACTCCTCTGTTCAGACTCAAGAAAGGAGGTCAGCCATGTTTCTTTTTTGCTAATATATATTAACAAAATTTAAACCATTACAATCATAAGCTGAAGTCACTTCCTGACATGTTCATAGTGTGTGTTTAACTGATTACATGATGTGTACTAGCTAGAACACGTGTATTATCTTATAGCTGTGTATTACTGCCATATGGATGATGCTTTAACTCAGACCAATAACAGAATACTTCCTGTTTGTAGCACTGAAACATTAATTTTATGTAAAACTGCTTTGAAATGTGAAAAGTGCTATGTGAATAAACTTGAATTTAATTTAATGAAAGCCAAGGAAATTGAGTTGTAACAGTATATAACAGTAATACAACAATATTGTAGTTACATCTTTTTTTACATATGAAAACAGTAACAAACAAGAAAAATGGGGGAAAAAAAGGAAAGAAGAAAAGTAAAATGGCACATGTTATTTTAGGTAGTGATATGATAGGGGAGTTTGAGAATACAAAACATGCAACAATGGTTAATTTATGCACATCTATGAAAGGGGGGATGGTGGGATAGGTCAGGTGTCAAACTATCTTGTCTTCTCCGGTCTCATTCAGTACATCGCCAAAATCTGAATTTGAGATAAATGATATAAATGGTGTCCAAACATTTTCAAAAGAAGAAAGTTTACCTTTTAACATATAGGTTATCTTTTCCATCGCTAAACAGAAGCACATGTTATTGATCCACTGTATGATAGATGGCTTTTCCACTTTCTTCCAGTACAAAGCTATTAGACGCTTTGCTTGAAGTAAACTAGTATCAACAAGTTTACGAATGCTGCCATGGTGTACAATGTTCTCTGGAATAATTCCTAAAATAAAAATTTCTGGTTTCATTGGTAGGTTTATAGGTACTATCTGAGAAATGAAAAAAGCCACTTCTTTCCAAAACTCCTGCACCTTAGGGCAGTTCCACATACAATGCAAAAGTGTGCCTCTATCAACTGAGCATTTAATACATGTGTCTGGAATATTCTGGTTAATCTTATTTAACCTAACTGGAGTAATATACGTTCTCATAATCCAGTTGTACTGTATTAATTTGAGATTACTATTAACTGTTTGTAATTGAGCTTTCATACATCTTTACTTGTAAACAACTAAACTAAATTTTGAAATCTTTATTAGGGCAAAATAATACAACATGTAATTTAATATTTTTATGATGGACTAAGGTCACAGTTTAAGATTTGAAGTATGGGAGTATTACACTAATTAAATACAGTTGAGGTCAAAAGTTTACATACACCTTTCAAAATCTGCAAAATGGTAATTATTTTACCAACACAAGAGAGATCATACAAAATGCATGTTATTGTATATTTAGTACTGACCTGAAAAAGATATTTCTCATAAAATGTTTATATAGTCCACAAGAGAAAATAATAGTTGAATTTACCAAAAATGACCCCGTTCAAAAGTTTACATCCCCTTGATTTTTAATACTGTGTTGTTCCCTGAATGATCCACAGCTTTTAATTACCATTTTGCAGATTCTGAAAGGTGTATGTAAAGTTTTGACTTCAACTGCATGAAACAACATTTAAGTTTTATTAAAGCTATTAGCTGAAGAAAACCCCCCCCCATTTAAAATGTCCGTCTTCATAATAACCATAACCAGAAATAAAGCGTCTGGTCTTTCCGTGCTAGGAAGTGGTGGTTGTTATTATTATAAATGAGTGTTGCTGTGCTGCGGTGGTTTCATCTCTGACTGTGTTTCAGCTGGAGCTGCTAAGACGACAGCAGCAGCAGCAGCAGCACCTCCTCCAGCAGCAGAGACACCTGCGCCTCCTCCTCCTGCTGCTCCTGCTGCTCCTGCCGGAGGGCCCATCCCCACCACCATGCCCCCTGTACCCCCTGTGCCGGCCCAGCCCATCCAGTCCAAACCAGGTCAGGAGTTCCCCCGTCTACAGGATCAAATCTCATCATAGATGCTGTACATTCAGTACAGGCTGAGATTGGTGTGTTGTGATATTAACGTTAGGGATGCACCGAATTTTTGGCAACTGAAATTATAATAAGAATAAGTGAAAAGACCGAATAAAATTGTACCGAACAATGACGTGATGCAATCAAATAGAGGCGTGCAAACATGTCGCCAGTGTGGAAGCATTTAAATAGAAAGATGCCAAAATCATTACAAGCACCGACAGCCAGACACTGTTTAGCACTGCATCGCATGTCTCCGATCAGAAGAGGAAGGGGGTGGATGTTGCTGGTTACTGCATGATGATTGACATTGCCAAATGGCCTTAAATTAGTAAATAAACTGCAGAATGTTGTTTTCTAATACTCTCACGAGTTGCATGTATTCTGACAGCGCTGCACGAGCTCGTTAGCCAGGGTTCAGAGCACGAGGAAAATCTGCGCTGAAACAGTGTTACTCATCAGTTGCTCAGTCACATTTTTATATTTTTTTTAAAGGCATGTGACAATGTGATATGTGCGAGAAACCTCTTCCTAAATTCGTAATGAGAATCATTTATAAATCTGCTGTCAGCTGCACTGAGGTCTTCCTGTGGGTTTCTGCCAAAATAAAAGCTGAGAAAGAGCAAGAGCTCCATCAGCGTTCATAAATGTTAGTATTGTGATTTTACTGTTGTTCTGTAAAAATAAAGTAAAAAGTAAGACAATGATGATAATAGTTATCACTATTAACTACATAACAACAGCTCTAATAATACATTTATTATAACATTCACACACAGTGTTCAAATTGGGATCTGTAATAAATTCTAATGTTTTAAAAGAAGTCTCTTCTGCTCAGCAAGGCTGCATTTATTTGTACAGTTAAAAATACATGCCTGATTCAAGAAGGGGGTCTCGAAAATGGCCAAAAATGTTATTTTATTAACGTATTAATTTTAAGTTAAATTGGTGTAATGTCTGCTTGAATGTTAAAAAGTGTTCAGTGTTAAGTAAATATTTTTAAATTGTTGTTTTGTAATTGATTTTTTTCTTTGAAAAGCAAGACAAAACAGTAAAAAGCACATTTTGGCTATTTAATTTATGCAGTGGGGAAAAAAATTGGCAAAATATATGAAAAAATGGGAAAAACCGTATTCGGCCATCGGCCCAGTGTTTAATTTTGTTCGGCTTCGGCCAAGAATTTTCATTTCGGTGCATCCCTAATTAACTGAAACTCTCTTGTCTTGTGTCTGTGCTGTAGTTTCTGCCATCAAACCCACTGCAGCTCCTGCTGCTGCTCCTGCTGCTGACGCCGGAGCCAGAGCCGCCCGATCAGAGCACAGGGTAAGAGTCTGCAGTCTGCAGTCTGCATCAACACACTGTGCAGGCTACATGCCGAACGTTTCCAAACTACTGTACAACAAATGTTTCATACCCCAGTGTGAAAACACTTGCTGCATGTGACTCGAGTGCTAGGGATGAACGCACCATTCAAACCACTTTCCACTTTAAAGTGAGCATTATTATTGTTTTGTTTCATGTTGATCTGTTTGTCACTTGAACGTTAGTTTAATTGCAGGACAATCAGATTAGTTACAATTAATGTAGAAGGTCTTAATGCAGGTGTGTGCGGGACCTCCAAAATAATGCCTTTTCAGCTATTTCCAGTCATTTATTTGGAAAATAAACAAACTTCATGGCACGCTCATTGAATTGACTTCATAATGCAGTGTACTGACAAAGCATAACCATGAATACACACGCACACAAACGTTGGGTTTCCATGTTTTATGGGTTCAATCCATAGGCGTAATGGTTTTTCTACTGTACAGACTTTATTCAGTATATCTCCTTACACTAACCCAGCACCTAAACCTACCCCTCACACAAAACAGCCGGCATTTTTAGATTTAACAAACTTCATTCTGTATGATTTATAAGCTTGTTTCCTCATGGGGACCCAAAAAATTTACTGGTATTTAGGGTTGTGACGGTGAGGAAATTTTCCCACCGGTTAATGGACGTGTGACAACACCGGTAATACCGGTATCACCGTGGTGGAGGGGGCGGTCGTTTGAGTTTTCCCTCTTTCCCTTGCTCTCCTTCGGTTTTAAATAGCTTGTAAAAGCTCCGTGCGCTTTCACTTGCAAATTAGCACCAATTCGACGACATTTGTTTTTAGTTCACTTGAGTTTTCCCTCTTTCCCTCCACTTTTAAATAGTTTGTAAAAGCACCGTGCGCATTTTACTTTCACTTTTAAATCAGCGGCAATTCGGCATCAATTGCTTGAATTCAATTAAAGGAACAACAAAATAGGCTATAATGTAGAACATATAACTTTTATTAACAAAACGAATAAAAATACACCATGCTATATGCCTAATATAAAATAACAAATAACTTACAAATTTTAAATAGGTAGCCTATACAAAACTGAAAATCAGTAAAGACTGAGGAACAAATAATTATAAAACATAAGGTTTATTAGCAAAACCATTAAGAAAGTTTGGAGGCTCGGGCTGCATACACCTTTATGTGAAATAATGGGGAAAAATTACACAGTTTAAATAAAATCAAAATCAGCAAATACTGTGGAACCAAATAAATGAGAAACAAATGTTAAAAACAAACAAACAAACAAACTTCCAATATCACCTTAGATAAATGACAGGTCAACAGGCTTTTCAAAATCCAAAATATGTTTAAAACAGGCGCTTTCACATTTGGTTTTGAAACTCTTCTGCCATCGTCTTGTCGGTCTCACCTCCCTCTTCTTGTCCGTCAGCTCGACTCGCTCTCCTCACGTGATGAATGAGATCTGATCTGTGATGCGCGACTGTCGTTCGTTCGGTGTGCTGCATTGAGCAGCCACGTTCAGTTCTAATTGTAGTGTCTGTTCTCTAACTGAACTAGGCTAAATTATTTTTATTACTATTCAAAAAAAATCTAAATGACGGTGAGAGACGGTGCCGCGGTGGGCAAGTGACATAACCGGTGTTGCGGCTTCACACCGGTATCACCGCCAACACCGTCTATCGCAGCAAGCCTACTGGTATTACTGTTCTTGTGTGGACATTTGGACCCTATAATGTAGGGAACACCAGGACCACAAATACAAATACTTATTTGGCAACAACAGATCCAATATCAGTATCATATCGAATAGAATACCTTTAAATGTATAATTGCCAGTACATTTCAACCTTTTATTGTGATTTTGCTGCCTGTTATGTGTACAGATATATTTTATACATGAGAAGCGTGTTCAAACACAGAACTTTTATTTGAAGAGTTATGTTAAGAATATTGAGTTAAACTTGCTGTATTTATTGGTCCTGCACTGCCTGTTGATTCAACTGATTTTTCACAAATATGTCTATATTAGCAAATTTGATTAAGTGAACGCTTAAGTTTAAAAGTATAATAATGCAAGGCAAGCACTTCGCATGTATATGACCTATTTTTCAGCAGCATGTTTGATTCCTACTTTAAGTAGGTTATTTAAATGGGTTGTTTATACAGACTTTTTTAAATATATATGTCGCATTAAGTGAGCATTTCTTTCAGGTGGGCTTGAATAGTACATTACAGTACATGAGTTTGAATGAAAACAGCAGACTGTTTTTGTACCTGAGCAGATATTTGTAGGTGACATTTTACTCCAACAAATATATTTTAACTCTAGAAAAGTTTCCTGAGATGTAGTAAGTAAAAAAATGTCTTTTAATGCCAAATATGTCTTCTTTATCGTTTAAGGCCACTGCTGCCTTTGTGCATTACAAAGACACTGATGTGCTCATACTGTTAGGAGGATCTTGGGTAATATTAGACCAATTTAATTAAAGGAGACTATATATTTTATAATTTATTCATGAAGTAGACTAATTGTTACTTATGTGCCATAACTTCTGCCATCAAGTTAATACACAACAACTTCTGCAGTTGATCATGTTAGACCACAAGATTTTAATGCCTTTAGCTTCACCTGTGACTGAAACATGGCTCAATTTTTATCTTGATCATCTTCATCTCTGTGATGATATTCAGTATCTCTGTATTTGATCTGAAATGGCTTAAAATGTTTTCCCACCTCACAAATCAGTAGAGCCTGTCGCCGTTTGATTCAAAATGTTTAATGCAAGAACTTGAACAGTACAAATGTAGTGAAAAATAATTAAGGCGTCTTTTACCAATTGAAATGAAATGCAATGTGAAACAGTGTTAAATGCCATTTGGAGATTTTCATGAACATTTTGAGTGATGCCTAATTGTTGAATCAGTGCCCAGATGGCCAAATAAAAAAGTGCATTGAAATGGTCTCTATATTAACAGTGTTATTTACATGAACTGATATTAAAAATAGCACAGATTCTGCCGAGGCCCCGCGTTCTCTTGCTCAGCCCTTTTGTGGTTTTGTTGCAGGTGAAGATGAACCGCATGAGACAGCGAATCGCTCAGCGGCTGAAGGAAGCGCAGAACACCTGTGCCATGCTGACAACCTTCAATGAAGTCGATATGAGGTTTGTTCCTGTACAAGCACACCAGCCTACTCCAGATTATACAGTCACTGGTTCTTTGAAATGTGTTTTTAATACCCTGCCAGTCAAAGGTTGGTGCTCACCTACTCAGTTGTGTTATTAGGATCTTCTACATCTCAGAGAAAAAAAGTGATTTAACTTTGAAATAACACAAATGGAAGTCTAGGGATAGTGTGAAGATGGAAACATGACACAAGGGCTAGGTATTGAGACACATTTCACCTTTTGATTTCGATTCACTAGCCTGCATTTCAATTCAGTTTTGATCTCAATTCATTTCGATATCTATCTAATTATTGGGCATCACACTAAAGCTGTAAACTATAAAATTATCCCTCTCTGTTGGTACATTACTATATAAACAAACATTTAAATTGCACAAGGCAGTTTTTCTAATAAAAATTTATTATAATTCATTTTTTAATTATATAATTGTTTCTACTCCAGTTTTTTGTTGAAATATGAACATTTAAACAGTGGATATCATAAAAGATTTATTTAAACATACATTAAATATTGAAGAACGGGTTCATTAAAAAATGTAATATGTAATGCATATATTTATCATATATATTTTTTTTTTCTATATTGAGTTTATGGACATTGAATGTCTTTCCTGAGATAAATGTGATGTAGCGTGACATTGATCATAAATTGTTTTATTGACATCTTTCTGCAGTTAAAACACTTACTGACTGATTACATGAGACATGATTCATTTCAGTAAGTTATTCTTTTTCTTTCAAGCCCGTTAGTTAATGTTTATTTGGTGCTGTAAGTAGTAGTAAAGGGGAAGATGTGATCGCCTCACAAAGCTTATTGCAATTATTAGATGTCAGGCATGCTACAAATAATGTTTAGTGACGTTTTGTTCACGGATCAACTGAAAAGATCAAACATTTTGTTTCATCAAAATGGGAATCGATTAAAATAGAAAATGAAAAGTGTTATGTCTAGATATCTACTCCAACTCGGTGCATTAAAAAAAGAGTAATAATAAATGATTGTTAAAGTTGCATACATATTAGGGATGTGCATCTCCATAACTGAGGCCGATGTGATATGCATATTGATGCATTCCCAATGATATGATGCATTAAACCCCGTGCATAGAATTCAAAATGAATATGCATATAAAATATTGGTCACAAATGACTGGTTACTTTCTAAATAATTACAGTATAGCGCATCTACTAATTATTATATATAAATAGATCAGTTTCATCAATGCAGTGAAACGATGCATCATGATAAAAATGCCAACTTATATCTGATGCACCGATGCGAATTGGTGAATCTTACCATTTGTAATACATATGCATACTTTATATTTGTGCACAAAACAGACTTGTAAGCCTGATAAGCACCAATTCAGGCAAACGTGCCCAAACTTCTGCCTGTGAATGTGTGGTAAAGAGCACTGACACATAGGAAGGTCTGTCGACGGCCCTGTGAAAATTTTGCTTATTGGCCAAACCTGATTAGAAGCTCCGCAATGCCCATCCAAATGGTTATAGATTGGAATCTGGCCTACAGGAAGAGATTTCTGAAACCCAATCTCCACTTAAAGCGTGGAATGTAAATATTTGGTCCTAATGTTGGACAAAACAAAGATAAGAAGGGCAAAATGGGCTTTATTAATTTACAAGGAAACGTTAATGTCCACAACCTCCCTCGCTAACCCCTGAAGAGGACACTTTGAGGATTTCTCCCCAGCGCAAATGGCCGTATTAGCTTTCAGCTGCCCGGGGTTCGTGTTCTGCCGCTAATCTCGTTGGCATCGATGGGATGGAGGAAGACTCTGCCGGTCTGGAGTCGAAGGAGCGCGCTCGTCTGCGGCCCGCGAGCATCTGCCCAGGCGTCCCCAGAGACTCGCCTTCGGAGGGAGCGTGCGAGACGCCCGGAACGTTATGGGCTATTATGACAGGCCAATAAGATTTGAAGGCTCTGGAAAGTGAAGATTTTTATCGCGTCTTCTCTCCTTTCTCTGAGAGCGCGTGTCTTGGGACGGTCCTAATTCCATTAGCGGAGAAACCGGAGAGGCTAAACGGTGTTAGAGACAGGAAAATAGAGAATTACAGTCTCAGCCCTTTTCACTCAAAACCTGGCCAGACTGTTGTCCACAACATCCTTCCCTGGTGTTTCAGTAAGGAGGCTTCCCTTAAATGCCACAGACCGCTCAAACCAAGGTGTTTGCTTGTTGCAGACTGAAAAATGATTCAAATTTAACTTGTGTGGAAAACTGGAATCGCATAAAACATTTGCGTATAAAGCACAGTTTCAAAGAGAACAAAATCATCACTTCCTGATAAACTGGCACTATATATCACTAAGAAAAGTAGGAGAAGCCACTGAATATTTATATATTTTATATAAATGATATATACATATATATAATGAATTACTTGCACCTCAGAGCAAGCAGACGAAACATGATATATGCGGTCATTGCTTTCGGAGGTGGATTTCTGCTGTTTGGGAACGCAGTCGTGTAAGACAATAATACAGAAATACTTTGATGACAGACTTTGCTCAGGCATTTCAGAGCGACCATAACATTTCAGATGCTGTGAACACGATCGATCCGCTGGTTAGTCAGGTTATCCTGTCCCATCATGCAAAGTCACATTTAGACTTTTTTTTGATGCACAAGGTAGAATTTATTCTGTAAATGTGTTTCCATCATGGTTTATGCACATTTTTTCTTATCTTTATCCTACTCAATTGTGCGCATAAGTTTTTTTTTTTTAATGCGCATTTTTAGAATTTATGCACATCTTTGTGTTTCCATCCAGCGTTTTTTTTTTTTTTATGCGATATTCCAAAATGCACATAAAAATAGGTGGATGGAAACATAGCTATTGCTGAAGAGTTTTTAGTGGAGCATTTGCATTGCGTTGTGTTAGAAAGCCACTGATTACATTTCAAGGATTTTTAAATAACAATTAGGAATGGGCATTTTTGTGCGTATGTGTGTCATGGCGATAATTAAATGATTTGAATAAAAATGTGCTGTTGATGAGAAAAAAATAAATATTTAAAAGCAATATGAATATAAATGCGTTACAAATATTCCAATCATAATAAAGTTGGGCTTTGCCATTTGAGCTGTTGATGACGAGAAAAATAACAATTTGATTAAAAATAAAAACATTATCAATGTTTTGAAAAGGAAACATCTAAAAGCAATATGATTGTTTCAAATATTCCAATCATATTCAATAATGCAGGGCTGTGCCATTGACAAAAAAAAAGAAAAATAACATTTACATTTTTAATAACCTATAATAGTCCATTTTGTCATCAGCTCAAACAGAAAAGGCTAAATATTTCAAACAATCATATTCCCTTTAGATGTTTCTTTTTCTAAACATTGATATTTTTAATAATCTAATGTGTTTGAAACAAAACATTTAAAAACAATATGATTGTTTCAGATATTCCAATCATATTCATGTAATGCCAGGCTTTGCATGTAAAGGAAATATGATTGTCTCCAATAATCCTAGTATTGTCTGTAATGTTGGTCTGCACGGGCTGAAGACTGATTGATCACCTGTACACTGAAGCGCTTTACTAAAACAGGTTAATTAACTCAACCAAACACAATTTATGAATTTTCATGATGAAGCTGATTCAAGGCATCATTGCACACTTTCTAAACCATATTTCAGTACAGTGCACTTCAATAGATCAGTGCATTACTGAATATTAATTGTATTTTAAGCAGTTCATGGTTACCATGTCTGTCAATTTCCCAAATGGAATGAAAAATATCTTAACCATTATAAATACACTGTAATCTAGGTCTTCTGAAGTCTTGTTTTTTGAGTAAATAACTTTAATTTCAGTCTGTTTCTTACACACAAACATGATTTCAGAGACCTGGAAAATAGTGCACCAGCCATGATCACCATACGCTTTCACTGGATGGTAAAGAGCAGCGTGAACATTCTGCTAAACATCTGGTTTGAATTTTCTAGAAGAAAAGTTGGAACGACGTGAGAGCGAGTAGCTGTTCCTTGTTGTAATGCTTGGTTGCAGTTGTCTTACGTGTTTCTGTGTTTCTCCCCGACAGCAACATCACAGAGATGAGGAAACATTATAAAGATGCTTTCCTGAAGAAACATGGCATCAAACTGGGCTTCATGTCTGCGTTTGTGAAAGCGGCTGCCTACGCTTTGACAGACCAGCCTGCCGTTAACGCTGGTACGTTCACACACACACACACACACACACACACACACACACACACACACACACACACACACACACACACACACACACACACACACACACACACACACACACACACACACACACACACACACGCTCAAGCCTTGCTAGTTCAGGCTCAGCATCTCACCGCTTCAGATTAAGCCGCTGGTAAGTGTGTGTGGTTATGTGGTCGTCTGTTCGAGTCTAAAGAACATGTTTCGCAGATTACCTTTCTGTTGCCCCCCTCCTCTCTTTCCTTCCAAACCTCATTGGCTTGGCCTACATAGACAGGCACGTTTAACACGGTTTCATCAGGCCAGTGTGTGTCTATATTTGCCCAGAGTCTCACCGTTTCATGTTTCTTCATCGGATACTTGCTTGTACCTGCTGCTGACCGAACGCTAAAATAGACTGGAGGCTTGTTGTCACCATTAGGGTTGTAGTTAACTAACAAAAGTTTGTTTTATGCTTTTAGTTTTACTTAGTTTAACCATAATAAATGATTAAAACTTAAACTTATTTTATTTCAGCTAGATGCCAAAATTGCTAAAACTAATAAAAACAAATATAAAGACAAAAATGACAAACACGCAACAAAATTAACAAAACTTTTAAATTAAAAGCAAGACAAAAAAAAACAACTAATTGTATGTCCCGCCTTGTCTTCCTGTTTCAGTTGAAATTCAGTGTTTTTAAACGTACTGCTATATATATATATATATATATATATATATATATATATATATATATATATATATATACGAGTGCTGTCAAATGATTAATCATGATTAATTGCATCCAAAATAAGTTTGTTTACATATATTTGTGTGTACTCTGTATATTTATTACGTATATATATAAATACACACACACATGTATATATTTCAGAAAAATGTTATTTTTATATATTAAATATATTTATTTATAATATAAATTATATGAATATATACATGTAAATATTTTCAAAATATATGCTGTATGTATTTATATATACATAATAAATATACACAGAACACACATATATTATGTAAACAAAAACTTTTATTTTGGATGCGATTAATCGTTTCACAGCACTAATATTTACACAAATACAAATATTGTAGTTATTGCACAGTGTATTGTGGAACTGCAATTTGCGAGATATAAACTCAAAAAAGTCTAATATATGTTGAAAGCTATTAAGTGTTGTTGTTTTAATCTGTGCAGTCATTGATGACTCAACCAAAGAGATCGTGTATCGGGATTATGTGGATATCAGTGTGGCAGTCGCCACACCAAAGGTAAATCCTACACATTTATGCCTCTTAAGCAAAAATTAATACTTTTTCCTCAAGGATGCATTAAATTGATCAAAAGTGACAGTAAAGATATTTATAATGTTATACCCGATTTCTATTTCAAATAAACGCTGTTCTTCTGAATTTTCTATTCATCTGTGAATCCTGAAAAATAAAATGTATGACAGTTTCCACAAAAATATTGTGCAGCACAACTGTTTTCAACATTGCTAATAATCAGAAATGTTTCTTAAGCAGTAAATCAGTATATTAGAATGATTTCTGAAGATCATGTGACACTGAAGACTGGAGTAATGATGCTGAAAATACAGCTGCGCATCACAGAAATAAATTACAGTTTAACAGATATTCACACAGAAAACAGATATATTAAATGGTAATAATATTTCACAGTTTTTACTATATTTTTGATCAAATAAATGCAGCCTTGATGAGCAGAAGAGGCTTCTTTCAAAAACATTTTAAAAAATCATGCTTGAGAACGGTGACAGCAGATATTTAGCTTATTCTCTTTATTCTGAGTCTTGTAATATCAGTACAGTCGTTTCTGGGCCCTGTGTGTCGAACACGCTCTCATCTGCGTCTCTCTCTCGTCTCTCAGGGTCTCGTGGTTCCCGTGATCAGAGGAGTGGAGGGAATGAACTTCGCCGACATCGAGAAAAGCATTAACGAGCTGGGAGAGAAGGTGAGGGCTGCTGTCTGAAGACATGCTCATTTAGCTGCAAATGGAGCGACTAACCAGAAATCTTTATTTAGCTAAATATGTTACACGACCTAAAAAAACAGCAGTGGTATCGTTGGTAAAACTCATGTCAAGTGAAGGGGAAAAATCAAACCGTGTAATTTCTGAAAAACGCTGCGGTTTATTCCTCTGATGACATTTTTAAGAGCGTTAATCAGAGCACGATTTACTTTTATGCATTTAGCAGACGCTTTTATACAAAGAACAAAAGTAATTCACCAGAGCCGACAATGTGCAGCAGCAGATTTATTAGACGACTGGATTAGGAAGCAAGCTAGAGAAGAGAAAGAAGGCTGTTTTTCTGCTGGATTGTGTGTTTGGCCAGTTTCTGACTTGTTTTGCTGTGTTTTTATGGTAGGCTCGTAAGAACGAGCTGGCTGTGGAGGACATGGACGGCGGCACCTTCACCATCAGCAACGGAGGAGTGTTCGGCTCCATGTTTGGGACTCCCATCATCAACCCGCCTCAGTCGGCCATTCTGGGCATGCATGGCATCTTTGACCGGCCCGTGGCCATCGCTGGGAAGGTTAGATGGGAACTGTTTTGTGTTTTCTGTGCCTCACGTCAGTAGAGTCAACAGTCGGTTCAGGAAGTGAAAACTCCATTCATTTTCTCCATAGGGACATTTTTGTTAATCAGTGGTTACCCTAAGCCTTATTTTTAAAATAATCATGTTTAACAGCTGAGTTCATGTAGGAAAAAATACATTCTCAAAGCAGCCTCCACCAATCAGAGAGATGCGGCCAGACAATTGTGCCAAAACAGCACTTAAGCTCCGCCCACTGTGGAACTTTATTTTCACTATGGGATGTTTCACTTTGCAGCGTTTTATCTGACAGTTGTTGTTTTTTTTGTTTTTTTATCAAAGTTGGAAGTTTATATCTTAAAGTTGTCTTAGGATTGCAAGTTCACATCTTACAGTCTCTTCTTATATTGTGAAATTTCTAATATGTTTTCTTATTTTAATGTGTTGAACTGTAATGTATTTCTGTGATCTGCAGCTGTATTTTCAGCATCATTACTCCAGTCTTCAGTGTCACATGATCTTCAGAAATCATTCTAATATGCTGATTATTATCAGGGTTAGAAACTGTTGTGCTGCTTCACATTGTTTGGAACATGTGATACTTTTTTCAGGATTCTTTGATTAATAAAAGTTAAAAAGAACAACATTTATTAAAAATAGAAATCATTTCTTTTCTAACAATATAAGTCTTTACTATCACTTTTTTTATCCATTTAGCACATCCTTGCTGAATAAAAGTATTAATTTCTTTTAAAAAAAAAGAAAGAAAAATTACTGACGCCAAACATTTGAATAGTAGTGTTTATTATAACACAAAAATTCTATTTCGAATAAACACTGTTCTTTTTTTAACATTTTATTTATCAAAGAATCCTGAAAAAAGTATCACAGGTCCCAAAAAATATTAAACAGCACAATTGTTTCCAACATTGATAATAAATCAGCATATTAGAATGATTTCTGAAGATCGTGTGACACTGAAGACTGGAGTAATGATGCTGAAAATACAGCTGCAGATCACAGAAATAAATTACAGTTTAAAGTATATTAAAATAGAAAGCTGTTATTTTAAATGACAATAATATTTAACCATTTTTTTGGTTTGTTTTCTGTGTTTTTGTTCAAATAAATGCAGCCTTGATGAGCAGAAGAAAAACATTAAAAATCTTACTCATCCCAAACTTTTGAACATCACTATATATGCATATTTTGCAGGACTTGAACTATATTGTTTCTACAAATCTAATCAACAGCTTTAATTAATTTAGTTTTATATTTCTGTTTTTAATTTGACATTTGCAGTGATTCATGGGATTGTAGTTCGCCTCATTACAGCCTAATCTTTGTGCTTCTGTCTGATTTTTGAGCTCAGAGTTTGGCATGTTGTGATTCTTCTTGTCGCTGCGTGGTTTGGTTCGTGGCTTTAACAAAGACTTCTTAAGTCTCTGAAAGTCCAGCGCTGCTGTGAAAGCTCCAGTGCTCCTCTGTTCTCTGACGCGTGTTGTCGTGTGTGTTTGTCCAGGTGGAGATCCGGCCGATGATGTACGTGGCTCTGACTTACGACCACCGCTTGATCGACGGCAGAGAGGCCGTGACCTTCCTGAGGAAGATCAAATCTGTGGTGGAGGACCCTCGGGCGCTGCTGCTGGACATGTGAACGCTCTCGGACCGTCAGCCGTCTCCTGCCGCTCACCAAACACGTTCTCATCTCGCGCAGAGTGGTTACGACCCACAAACCCCATCTGTACACTAGGGACGGACACGTCAGGATTTGCATTGATTAGCTTCATGTTGAGTTGTTTTACCATGTATACGTCTGCTGGGTTTTCACTGTATTATGGAGGAAAGCGGTCCTGTCATTGTATGTACAAATCAGCGCACAAAACATGCCCTGTGCAGTTATTTGTTTCTAAATGAAGAAGAAATGATAGTACTATACAGTATATGCTATATTTAATCTCGAGTGTAAAGCGATCGGAGCAGCCGAGCAGAAACACTATGTTCCCGTCAGTCGCAGGTGCTTGTTTTTGTACACGAGACCTCGACGCATCCCGCACAACTCCAGACCATCAGATCCTGTCTGCCTGTGTAAAAAACAAAACTATATGAGATTTTAAACAATAAATTGAATGAAATGCTCACGCTCTCTCATGTCTTTCTGACTCTGTGTTTCTGTTCAGCAAGCAGCAGTCAGTCCACTTTACTGATGTTCAGTAATAGTCATGCGACACACATCAGCTGAACTCGCTCTCAGAACACAATGTTGTAAAATTGCGGCATCTTATATGTGACCCTGGAGCACAAAACCAGTCTTAAGTGGCTGGGGTATATTTGTAGCAACAGCCAAAAATACATTGTATGGGTCAAAATTATCCATTTTTCTTTTATGCCAAAAATCATTAGGATATTAAGTAAAGATCATGTTGCATTAAGATATTTAGTAAATGTCCTACCATAAATATATCAAAACTTAGTAATATGCATTGCTAAGAACAACATTTGAACAACTTTAAAGGTGATTTTCTCAATATTTAGATTTTTTTGCACCCTCAGATTCCAGGTTTTCAAATAGTTGTATCTCAGCCAAATATTGTCCTATCCTAACAAACCATACATCAATGGAAATATTATTTATTCAGCTTTCAGATGATGCATAAATCTCAATTTCGAAAAATTGACACTTAAGACTGGTTTTGTGGTCCGGGGTCACATATTACTTTAAATAGTTTAGATGAAATTATTCCTTCAGAAAGGTCAGAAGTTTTAAAGTTTAACGTTGAGCACAAGGCTAAAAGGGAATTCTCAATCGTTTGCCATGCAAAATCACGGTTGGCAAACATAAAACAATATTGAAAAAAAAACTTCTGTCTATATATATATATATATATATATAGAACGAGAGAGAGAAATAGTTTGTTTTAATATCATTGAAGTACTAATATATATTTTTTGATAATATTTTGAATTAGAATTTATTTTCTGTTTTTAGCTAGTTGTAGTCGGTTTTTTTTTCATTTATTTTTTTATATATCTTTTTTGGGTTTTTTTTGAAAATTCTGAATTATTGCATTGACAGCTGTCTGAAATAAAATAAGTTTAAGTTTTTTAATATTTTATTTCAGTTTATGTTTATTTACAGTTAAGGTAATGAAAATGTTTCTTTGTGGTTTTAGTTTTAGTTAAAGATAAAAACCCTGGTCGGGACACAACTTCAAGTCTTTTTAATGGTACATTATTTAACTAAAATTTAAACTATATAAAACACACAGGATAGAGGTGGATCTTGCAGATGAGTCCAAACGTCTTTCCAAAAACATCTTCAGCTCAGATGAAGAGTGACTGCACACTGTAATTTCTTACAAGACAGAATAAAGACACAATTCTAGAGTTTATTTCTATTTATTTTTGTTTTTATCCAAATGAACACATTTGCTAACACAGCACAAAGTATATATAAATATTTATATTTTATATATATAAATTCAGGTTTGTAAAGAGTTCCAAAAAAAAAAAAAGAGCTTATAACCACTTTTTATTTTTAAAGTTTTCATTTATATTAAGAAATAGAAAAGACAGCTGTTTTCGTTGATTGTGTTCACTCAGACTCCGATTCACACGGAACTAACACTGGACACACATATTACTAACGCAGCTCAGATGAGGTTAATTTCTCCTGTGTGTGTGTGTGTGTGTGTGTGTGTGGTTGTGTTTAACACGCATGCAAGGCTTCTGGAGAATATGAAAGTAAGTTACAGTGCAAGGGTCTCATCCACGTCTTCATGCTCAGGGCCGGATGTGGTGACATGAGCTTCTAGTTTGGTCACATGCTAAGGATGCTTTGAGGTCACTTGGTTTGTTATTCTCACGCCTGAAAGATTAGAAACCATAAACCTCCCCTGCTTTACTACTCCGCAAACACGTGGTTTATTTATTAATACTCTTCAAAGGTCAAAAAAATTAAAATTAATAAAAAGGTTTTGTGCTTCTAATCAGACATGCATGTTAATACATTTGCTCTGACAGATAATATGCATTTCTGTGCTTTCAGCAGCATTTCTTGGGAAAATGCACAATAAACTGGTAAGAAATGAGTGGTTTTATTCAATGCAATCACATTAGAAACATTCAATCAGAAATGGAGAGGACACAACACATGAATGAATGTTTGGTGTTCAGTAATATTGCATTTCACCTGCACATCTTCAGTACAGCGAGTGCCCCGAATGACCCGTCTGCTCTCTGCAGCTTCATGCAGGTCCATTTCTGTAAGAAGTGTGTGAAAACTGAGACACTGAAATTCATTTTTCAGACATTTGAAGTCAATTGTCCTTGATTTCACTGCAAGTGTGGTGTAGAAAACTGCTGATGTGGAGAAATTAATCCTGCTGCCACCAGATGGTGGTAAAAGTACAGCTATGAACCATGAATCCTCCTGAGACATCCAGAAGTCTTTGGGACTTTCAATGCTGTGATCCGCTTCAGACCTTCAGAAAACATTCACCCGCATTCATTTTTTCTACTCGTCAAATTAAAATAAAATGTGACCCTGGACCACAAAACCAGTCAAAATTGAGATTTCTACATCATCTGAAAGCTGAATAAATAATCTTTCCATTGGTGTATGGTTTGTTAGGATAGGACAATATTTGGCTGAGATACAACTATTTGAAAATCTGGAATCTGAGGGTGCAAAAAAATCTAAATATTGAGAAAATCTCCTTTAAAGTTGTTCAAATGAAGTTCTTAGCAATGCATATTACTAATCAAAAATGAAGTTTTGATATAATTACGGTAGGAAATTTACTAAATATCTTCATGGATCTTTACTTAATATCCTAATGATTTTTGGCATAAAAGAAAAATGGATAATTTTGACCCATACAATGTATTTTTGGCTATTGCTACAAATATACCCCAGCGACTTAAGACTGGTTTTGTGCTCCAGGGTCACAAATGAGTTGTTTCCACTCCTACAAGTGATGCTGAAAATGAAATCTGAATATCTGCAGTTTTAAAAATCATTGAAGTATCTGAAACTCTTAGTCCATGATCAGATTAGCATTCTGCTCTTACCATTTCATTATTATATAATATTGTATACTGTTGATAGTTTACTGTATCCAGAAACACCCAGACTGTACTTGTCAACAGTATAGCACTTACACACTTCCATTTCCATCAGCTGTGATTTATCATAATTTATCATGATTTATTTCGCATTTAGACTCACTTTGTTTAAACTGCCAAAAAATGTCAAATAAAAATTTGAAAAGATTCATAAAAGAAACAAAACATGAAAATGTGCTCACACTCAGGCCATCCCAGATGTAGATCCATCAGTCTAAACAGCTGATAAAAACATCACAATAATCCACACCACTCCAGTCCATCAGTTAACATCTGGAGAAGACAAAAGCTGAAACAAATCCAGCATTAAGACGGTTTTAACTCAAATACATAGAGTCCATAATCAATAATAACTCTTCCTCCAGTGAAAAAGTCCATCTGCTGTTGTCTCTCTCATCAAAATCCAGCCACATATTTGTTTAGAGCTGTTTTGTCTTGTAAACCCTGCTTGATCTGTGCAGATTTCTCTCCTGATTCAGACCAGAACACTTTTTCACTGGAGGAAGAGTTATTATGGATTATGGACTCTATGTATTTGAGTTAAAAACATCTTAATGCTGGATTTGTTTCAGGTTTTGTCTTCTCCAGATGTTAACTGATGGACTGGAGTGGTGTGGATTATTGTGATGTTTTTATCAGCTGTTTGGACTCTCATTCTGACGGCACCCATTCACTGCAGAGCATCCATTGATGAGACACTGATGCAGCGACACATTTCTACAAATCTGATGAAGAAACAAACTCATCCTCATCTGGGATGGCCTGACATTTTCATTTTTGTGTGAACTGATCCTCTACAGTGACAGCCGCCACTGAAGATGGCTGTCATGTGATCCTTCTTTTTACTGTGCAACAATGCATTTTTAAAAGGTATAAATATTAGTACTGGTTATCCAGTCCAAACAGAGCCTTAGGGTGCTTTCCAGAAGGAGAGATTACTGACATAAATAGGCCACATAAAGTTTCACAACATCGTTATACATTGGAAAAAAAATTGGGGGGGGGGGGGGGGGCAAACATAAATATGCTCTCTTTTCTTTTTCTTTTTTTTTAAAGAGAGGAAATTCAGACTCCGAATGTGAATCTGTGCTCATCTTTAAAGTGCCCCTATTATGGATTTTTGAAAGTGAGCTTTCATGCAGTGTGTAACACAGCTCTAAGTGAATGAAAACATCCTGCAAAGTTTTAAATCTGAAAGTGCAGCGTGTATAAAGTTATCGTCTCTCAAAAGAAAGAGTCGACTCTGAATCATTGAAACGAGTCGTTTTTAAAAACCAATCCCAAACATTAGCATATTGCTCGCCCACTTGTTGGTCTTTTCAAGTTGGTCTGAATGAAAATGCAAATTCATTCTTTGCCACTAGGTGCCGCTTTTGGAGCGGTAAAAATAGCTGTTTCCCGATAACACTGTACACAAAGTAACACTGCACTCACAAACACTGCTTTATCAGGCATTACTGGCCAGATGAGATGAAGATGTGACCAATCACCGCAGATTAGCGTCACGCAAAGGAGGGGTTTGGAAAAATGAATCGTTTAAGCGAATCGTTTGGGAGTCGTTGAGCAAATAAGGTAAAAATAAATGCATATTATAAGACAATGAAAGTGTTTTTCGACCTTGCATGCATGTCAAGCTGTTGTTGGACTCCCAAAACCAAAATATGAACCTTTCATAACCCATAATAGGGGCACTTTAATATCTGGAGGTGTAATGGCAGAAACAAATAGAGGGGGTGGATACTTTCAGAAGGCACTACGGCGTCACTGAACTGCTGAGTGTGAGCCACGGGACGGAGTTAAAGAACGGATGACACTTGATGTCGCTCACGCCACCGCCTCCTGATCCCAGACGATAACACGCATCAAACTGGAGCAGCTGTGGGACACGGGAAGAAAACATCAGCAGCAGCGGCTCAACGTCTGACATTATGTGTTAGGAAATGCAAAAATAGAACAGAAAACAAGCATGAAAAGCATTAGAACAAGACAGGCATACACCACAAACACCTTTATGAGTACAGATTATACATAGGTATAATTGATAAGTATAATTTACAATGCTTTCAAGCTTCATTCATCTGTGTTCTTAGTATTTCATGTACTGTAATATCACGTATAATTTAAAGGGGACACTGAATGCCCATTTTCCACAATTTGGTATTATTCTTTAGGGTCTTCATGATATGTCTGTAACACTTACATTTCTCAGTGGTCGTGTAAAACAACACACTTTTACCTTGTCAGAAACAGCTCTGTTCACAGCGACCAGATTCGGTGCATGTCTCTTTAAATGATAATGAGCTACTGCTCACCCCGCCCCTCTCTTCAGTTTTTTGTGTACTCTGTGGCACGCTACCATCAAAAAGAAAACTAATCCACTGCGTCCTCCGTGGCTCTGATGTCGGGAGAAAATGAACTCTTACATTCACTTTTACACCCAACTACGAAACACCTGCACTGCTTACGAGACACTGTTGTTGCTACAGCGGAGAAAATTGCGGACAGCGTACAACTGGCTAAGGGTGGAGATATGCTAACATGGGACAGTCTGTCAACGGCAGTGGGCAGGGCCTGAGCAGTATGACATCATACTGCGCAGAAAATCAAAACGGTTAAAGTGTTTTGGGGAGTAAATGGATTTTTATCATTGTAGGGTGGATGTGTCCACTCATTGCTAAGACACATTTATATGCAAACACCATATAAAAGTGAATTTTGCATTCAGTGTCCCCTTTAAGACATATTTATGTATCATATTTGTGTGTTTTTCCATACAGTATTTATGCAAGAGTCTGGATTTGGGGTCCTTGTCTGATTTTAATGCAATGTAAACTGCATAATAAAATGTAAGTCAACACACACAGTGAGGTCTCATGTCAAGCTAAAGAAACTGTTTAAAGTGTTTATTGTCAAGTTGAACTCAAGAAAGGAGTCTGTTTATCCCCCTATCAGATGACACACAGGTTAATGAAGAGGTCCATTGAAGCTCCTCTGACCTAGCCCAAGCGTTATGCTGTGTTCAAATCTGTTCACAGTTACCATAATTATGCATTTCATTAAACTCATAATTACAAGAATATTATGAAAGCTCCCATCTGACCATTGTGACATCATGTAAACACAGAAATGGCATCGGCCTCAACTCTTAAAGGACGTCAATGAGCTACTGCTACATGCTGTATTAGCATTTGATGTCATTTTATAAGCATGCTCTGTGCACTTGTTTTCAAGAGCATATAGAGGTGTATTAAAGTAGAAATAAAGCATTCCCTGTAAAAAGCTTTTTTTTTTAAAAAACAGTGGTTCCTAAAATGTTTACAAAATCCAGCAAACCCAGCACAGTCCTGCCCTGCAAACACTGAGAACACTGTCTATGAGATTGCATTGAGAGAGCAGGTACCTCAGTGAGAAGCGAGGCAGCTGCAGTGCTGAGGAACTCTGGGATATGGAGCGGAGTGTGAGGGTGAACACCTGCAGGGTGGCACTGCCACAGGGGCTGAGGAGAAACAGAGTTGAACAAATGAAAACACGGTCTCCTCTCAAGACGGTCAAGAAGATGTTTGTGTATTTTTAATTGAAGTAGTAAATTTTTGAGAACTGCTATAATACTTCAACAGCCTGAATAACTACCTCTGTATATGACAAAACACTGGCAAATTTCAAACATAAACACAGCAAAGGACTCTCATCCAAAAAGCTGGGCCATTTGCAGTCATTCATGGTGTAGTTTTGAATTCGTTCATTTTAAACTAGGAATAAAAAGAACTGCTTACCATGCCAGTAAGAAGCTCATATAATAAAGCTCCAAGACTCCACCAATCACACACCTCTGTGATTTTTGACACGCCTCCAATTTCTGCTCCAAATCAGTAAAAACAAATACAACTTCTTATTACACCTCAAGAGAACAGAATGTGTTAGATATGTGCAGTTTGATGTGATTGTGAAAAAAACGTTTGAAATGTTTCACCTGGTGCACAGTACATCTCTTCCATTGCTTTCGGGTTAATTTCAGGCTGAACTTCTGTCCACTGTCCAAAGTATGTAAGACACGCCTCACCTGTGTGCAATATGTTTGAGCAACTGTTTGAAAATACTAAAAACTGTTGTTGTCTTTCTTTTGTGGAACACAAAAAGAGATATTAGACAGAATGTCCAAGCTGTTTTTTTCCATACAATGAAACTGAAAGGTGATTTACACTGTCAAGCACCCCAAAAGGACAAAAACATTTCATAAAAGTAAATAAACAGTCAAAGTCCTATATTCCAAGTCTTCTGAAGTCATATGATGCTTTGTGTGAGGAACAGGCTGAAATTTTATTCGTTAATCACCAATTTTCCCTCTTCGCTTCACCTCTCAAGTTTCATTTGCAGTCAGAAAGACCTAAGGTAAATCCAATGGTAAAGAACCAATACGGTTTAGCAACAATGATATGATAGTAAGGCTAGTATTGTTAATGGTAAAGCTGGCTTTTTTTTAAACCGAATCATGACATTTTTACACTTTTTCAGGTCTTGAAAGTATAATTCGCAATTAAAGGCAGGGTATGTAATTTTTCAAAAACGTTTTAGAAAACTGAGTCGGGGCCGAGTCCCAAAACAATCTTGTAGCCAATCAGCAGTAAGGGGTGTGTCTGCTCGTGATGTGGAGGAGAGAGCATGAAGAGAACAGCCGAGCCGAGCGACAAAAAGATAGAGATGGCGGATAAAAAAACAAAAGAGGAAAACGACTGCGGAATGGTAAGGCAAGAAGTAGGACCCGTGTAAATATCGGATCAGCTTTCCAGCGCTGGAGAGAACTCAATGAGCAGAAGACCTGCGATCGGACGCTGAGGTTGCTTTGTTTCTTCTCCATAGGTGAGTCTTTATTCTATTGTTCTATTAATATGTTTAAATGAAAATGAATAGAGGCAGTGGTGTTTGATATTTCTTCTGTAAATACAGTGAGGAAGATTGCAGCAGACAGCAACAGGTCTGGGGGGAAAAAAGTTTCTGGGACATATTGTTCCTGGTAATTTCAGTGGAAAAGCGGCTTATGTTTCACAGAACTAACTGGGTTGCATAGGCTACGTATATGTGGGGCGGATCTATCAAAATAGAGGCGAGACCCTTTTGGGGTAGGGGCGTGTTTGTTTTGGTGATTTCAATTATCAACATTGACTTCCAGAAATTGCTTACCCTGCCTTTAACTTCTTTGTATGGAAAAATCAGTGTGAACATCTCATTTACATGGGTGAATTAATGATGACAGAATTGATTTTTATGACAGATAAACAAATAAAATTCTACCTATGAGGAGTTAAGTATTAATGTATTAATAATCAAGGAACTTTGCTGCCGTACCATGGGTGCAGCAGGCGCAATGATATTATGCAGCGCCTGAAAGTAGTCCCCAGCTATATCATAACTA
>JAFVLL020043554.1:0-101362 GCA_021397915.2 Tor tambroides
GAAGACACACATATATTGTGTAAACAAAAACTTTTATTTTGGATGCGATTAATCGCGATTAATCGTTTGACAGCCCTAATATATATATATATACATAATAAATATACACAGTACACACACATTATTATTATTATTATTATTATTATTATTATTATTATTTAGTAAACAAACTTTTATTTTGAATGCAATTAATCGCGAATAATCATTTGACAGCCCTAATTTTCACATTATTGCAAAAAATCTATTTAAAATAAATGCAGTTTCTTTTTATTGATTTAAAGAAACTTGGTAAAAAATATTTCCACAAAAATATTAAGAACAATTTTCAGTGTTAATAATAAAAAGAACTGTTTCTTGAGCACCATTATTAGAATTATTTGAATGATTTCTGAAGGATCATGTGACTGAAGACTGGAGTAATGATGCTGAAAATTCAGCTTTAACATCATAGGAATAAATGACATTTTAACATATAGAAAACTAAAACAGAAATTTTAAAATATTACTGTTTTTAAAGTATTCTTAAATTAATGCAGACTTGACGAGCAGAAGAGACTTCTTTAAAAAAACATTTCAAAAATCTTACCGACTTCAAACATTTGAACTGTAATGTAGTTGAATTTAATAGCATAGGATTACTGAAATGCCCTGGTTCTATGTTCATAACATTTGGGAGATAAAGAGCATTCTGCTAACAGCAGGACTTGGCAGATAAAACCTCTTATCATCAGCTTGTCAGGAAGACAGTAGCTGTTTAACGTCTTACTTGCATATTGCAGAGTACTTTTCCACAACTGTCTTGTTTCTCATGTGTTGTTGTTTTTGGGACTTGCACGACTGTTATTTAAAGGATAGTGGAGAGTTACACTGGATTGAGAAATATTGTGAACTTGCAGCATCTGCGTGAACAGCTGCTCAGCTGCTCAGCTGCTCAGCTACAGCCTTGTTTTTCCTGTGGAACATTCAGGAAACAGAAAATACTTGTAGAGCAGGAAACTGCTTTTAATATATGAAATGCCAAAGATTACTGGGTGATAGTGCAGTCTGAACAATGTCCCAGCCTTAAATGTTAAACTATGGAACGGCAGCCACCCACAACACCATGGCAACTGCACAACAATGTGCTGAATAGTGTGTAACAGGTGCCTGTCCCTTTTTTCAGCTGCTCTGGTTCCAGAAGTATTTTTTTCCATTCATTTTTTTCAATATGGATTTTTAAAAAGTCTTTGTTAAAGTACAGTAAGCCATGAACCAGGCCAATCAGTAATGAGGTGTGTTACAATCTCTCTCTCTTTCTCATATTTATATATATATATATATATATATATGTATATATGTAAAAACAACAGCAAAAGCCTATACCATTGATGAACAACCTCAGAGCTCACAGTAGGCCTGTCTTTAAAGGGTTTATAAGTTATCATTAAAAAAACTATTTCTCTATGGAGAAAATTAATGGCATTTTCATTTCAAGAACCCAGCAGTCACACTCTATAAACTCAGAAGACCTAAGCAAATCAAGCAAGAGCATTTCCATTCAAACAAGTTCAGCTAGTATCTACATGAATTAGGAAAGATCAGTATCTCTCATGTTTATTGGCTCTTTTAAGGGGACTGTTCACATAAAAATGAAGTATCTTAAAATGCCTCCACTTACAATGCGTCTAGACCAATATACTTTGAATCAGATGTCTTATTATGGACTAAAAAGAGACTGATACGAGTTGCATGTTTTCGCAGGGTTACCTCCAAGGGGATGTCTATATCAAGGCCTGACGGGGTCATTGGAAGATGTAGAATGATCCGCCACGACCGAGACAAACAAAACGACCCCAATCCACAGAGGTACAGCTTTAGGGCTGCTTTGAAAGTTGAATCGCTCTGATAATCTCAATACGTTGCCATATCTAAAAGACAAAATTGCGTGGGGATGAAAAGTACATTTGTTACATACTGTACACTGAATTGAAAGTGATAGATAACGACATGTACAAGGTTATAAATAGTCCTGCTTTGAGTAATGTTAATTATGTCATTTCCTGTCACAGGTTTGACCGAATAGCTCACACAAGGGAAACAATGGCAAGCGATGGGATCAATTCATTAACATATAACATTGTTAAAATTGAGAAAGACCAGCTATTCACCAAAATCATAGTGGATGTGGGAAAACCATGATTCCTGCGTAGAGACCAACATAAAACCAAATGTGCCTTGATGTATAAAGTCAAATGGATCATTTTAAAAGTGGATTCTATATTTTTTAAAAAGACACGTAAGTACTTAGAAATGTTTTGCCATCTTTGCACATCTGATGGTGAACACAGGGGTCTGGACTCCTTCTGCCCAGTGAATCAGAACTCTTCGGCTGCTAAAGGAGACACACAAGGGTTTCAGGTTGTCCTTGAGGCGACGGGCCAACCTTGTTATGTCTCAGACACTTCTGCTGTGGAAAAAAGACTATATTTTGAGCCATTCGATGGAAGCAGCATATTAAAAGTGTTCTGAATTGCTGATGAAAATGTCCTTGTGGTGGGACAAAGTATGTGAGTTGCTGTGTATGGGATTTAGTTTGTCTGTTTTGAAAGTGAATATTTAAAGGATCGATTTTGTTAATCAGCAAGCTAAGCAATGCAAAAAATCGGGGATATAAAATATAAAAATCGGGCTGTGGATATTCTATAATCATATACCAGCAAACTGGCATTTTTGGGCTGTTACATTTTTGTTTACTTTTTTTATTACGAATTGCATCTCATTATCTTGTTGCTGTACCAGGTTTTTTGTACTTTACAGAGCCTTTTAAATGATATCTCTCTTTGTTTGGGGTGAGATGTCTGAATGTATTGGCCTGCATAGTTTTTATTCTCAAGTGCTCGATGCGTATCGGACCATTATTATGTTTGCTGGAACACCAAAGTGGCAGCCTTGCATCTTAAAAGACATTAATTTCCTCCCTTCTGTTTGGTGCATTATCTTTGCTGTATTTGATTTTTTGATTGCAAATCTATCCAGTCAGATGCAGCATTGTCAGGTCAAGCTTTCAGATTTGCTCAGTCCTTTATTGCATTGTGAATTTCTCAGATCTATGCTGGTTATTAAGGGCACAAGAATATTCAAGCTCTCTACTGTAATGAAAACATGAAGCCATTGAGATCTTTGCTGAACTGACCTGTTGATACTTGTATTTTTTTCTCTCTCTCAAATGTGCTGGTCTGCTCTTAAATTCTTTTTATCAAAGAAAACAGTGTTTTACTTTAAAACCTGTCATTGTGGAAACCAAAAATGCCTTTCAACTCTGTCAGGGGACAAAATGCAGACGAAGCAAATGAATGTATGTCAGCTGTTTGCTCAAGTGCTTTTCAAGATGGCAACTAACAGCCCTTACACAATGTACAGAATGTTTAAGTTGCGCAGCCAAATTTTTTTCCTCTGTGCCGAGCACCCCAAAAGACCCATAGATTTTCTTTCCAGCTTAAAAACTCTCCAATGCCTTATAAAAAGTCCTTTGCACCAGGAAAGAAAACTACCTCTCCACACGGCACAGCACTCGCAAGCAGAAGGGGTTAGTGGCTAATGCTGTCTCTGAGGTTTTAATCTGTTTAGACAATGGTCTTTGTTTGAAAGCCAGCATATAATAAAATTTATTTTTAAGTTTTCATTTTCTTTTTTTAATTCTGTTTGATTTCTCTGTTGTTGTTGTTGTTGTTTTTTTTCAAAACAACTTGTTTGTTTTCTGTTTTTGATGTTCCACTAATCTCTGTGTAATGCAGTGAACAATTAATGCAATTTTGGAATTATGGAAATAATTAAATTGTGTTTGATTTAACTTCACTTTTGTGTTGTGAATTGTAATAGCAGAGGTCAGAGGCAACCATCAATGCCTTTTCAGCAGAAGTGAGCTAATAAACTTTCCATGCACACAAACCAGTAAATCTTGCCTAACCACTTATGCAATCTTACCTCAGAGCTAATGTTTTTTTTTAGCCAAAATGAGTCAGAGAACTGAAATAAGAGGTTGAAATCAGATCAGACACAGAAGGATTAAGCTCTGATAAAACATTCCTGTACAGTTTTGTTACATGTTTATAGAATTTTAATGTTTTGTGTAACAAAATGCTTTCTCTGTGTTCAGGTTTGACTGTAGTAATAATAATTCAAAAACTGACGCTTCAAATCAACATTAAAAAAAAATCTAAACTTTTGCAAAAAGTTGTCTTTGAGAATGTCTAAATATATATCCAAACCCACAGCTTAATAAAAATATGTATTTATGTCTAAAAACAATTAGAGAATTTAAAGGCCTTTTATATAGAGCTATATAGAGGAATTACAGATGTTTTTCTTATTTTACTCCCACCAGCACTAATCTGGCTTCAAAAATTGGATTTTAAAGGCATTGACTCTATTTTAACGTGAAATACGGCATTAATTGAAAAGTAACAAAAATATATTTTTTAAATTTTATTAGTTTCAATGGGAAGAAATGTATCAGAATTATTGCATAAATATTAATTAGTACCATGAAATTATCTCAAAATGCAAAATAAAAAATATTGAACAAAAATATGTTACATTGATTTTATGGTGGTAGTGGGGGGGGGGGGGTCACTTTTGACCGTGAAGACCACAAGTGTGACTCCCAAATGAGGAGCACCAGAGGGTTAAAACTGACATTGAAACAGTGCCAAAAAAATTCATTTTTAGGAAGTCCTCATAAACAATAGCCCATGCTTTGGTTTTCTCATGGTTGCGTGTATGTGAACTTGAGCCATTACCAATGAGAATGTCATTAGCTGCCACTGTAGTTAATGTTCAGTTCAGTGTTGTTGTTTTTATGGGTGGAGCGTATCCATGGGATTCCGCTGCTGTTTGCATGATGTGCAACACTAGGTACTATACACACATTGTAACATACTATAACAGTGAATTTGAAGTTAAAAGCTGTCCCTTCCCTTGTCATTAGGGTGTTTAATTCCAGTTTGTTCTAGCTAAACGATGATCACAGGTGTGGAAAATTTTGTACAATTCCACATGAAATCCCCAGCTGATCTGGCTATCTCTTCAAGGTGAATTAACTGGGGGATTCTTAAGGACTCAGAGAAAATGAAGTGGGAATTAGAACACTGTTTGCACAAAGTCTGCCTTGCTCTGGAGAGACAAACTTGTTTCCTGGTGGACAGACTGGCCAGAGACTCTCAGGTCACCTCAGTGCACAGAAACCAGCAAGACAAGATTAATGATCCATGTTTTAACAGCCTCAGTGTGGCCTGCTGCTGACCTGTCGAGAACACATGCGGCTCATATTTCACCCTAAAATCTAAAGAATTTTATAAACAATGAGTGTTTGTTGTACTGCTAATTTAGGTTAATTGAATTAATATATATATATTTTATTACCGTAATGAGAATAAAAACACAGAGCACATTTCGATTATGAACATTTGGGGAGAACATTATTATAAATAATAATATTAAAATGATTTTTTAATGACATTTTACAGTCACATGGCACTATGACAGCTCACTATTTGTGGAATGTTTTTCTTTGTAACATTAATAGGTCGTTTTATAATGATCATACATCAATAATTCAAATATAGGTGCATGTGGATACTACTCTTGAAACATTTCTACATGTAAAGCTGTGACTAAATATTTGTTTACTCAAATTTGTTTTAGATCTTTATCCCATGATGGTGTCTTAAAAGCCTGAAACCAGTTTACTTAAAGGGGTCATATAATGATTCACCTTCACACACACACCTTTACCTCTGCACCAATCAGACTGGTCTGGTGAATTTTACACACAGCTGTGTTGGTGTAAAGAGAAAATATAATTTATGGTGTTTTGTTGCTCGTTACCCTAAATGCATGATGTTATTGCTGTAAAGATTTAGAAGTCCAACGTCTTATTTTGCATCAGTGTTTAGCTGTAGTTCGATGACTACTAAGTTTAATTTAGCTTCTTTTTTGTTCCTATCTTTTTCAGAATAATCCCTGGGAAATTCATCTGCAATGTCAAGTAGATATTACATTCAGATTTCTGCAGTTGTTTACTTTATTTTCATTTTTTAATTTTATTACCTTATTCATACACAGGCAAAAGGTATTTGTTTACAAAACTCAATATATGATGTCATATGTGAAACCCCAAATATTTAGTCAAAGTTTTTTTTTTTTTTGTAATAAGTGATAAACACATGTACACAACACACCCTTCCACAAGCCACAAAGCACACTTTTAAGCATCAAAATAATCACATTGTTAAACACAGTATAATAATAGGGCACAGATTTGCCGAAGGATAATTGACATAATGAAAGAACGTAAATGTTGATTCTAAAGTAATAATTAAAACTAAATTAAATATGTGTGAGAATTGTTTAATTTGTCCATAAAATTAGGTTGGGCCAGATGACAGACAATCAATACTCTGGAATCAGACACCAGTTAATTTTTTAATTATTATTATATTATAAATGCCTAATGATTGAGTCCAATGATTGAACAGCTGACCTAAAAATTCAAGTATGGTTGCATGAGAGATGATCAAATATGATGATCAAGTAAATGTGACAAAGTGTTGACGTGTTCATGAGCTATATTAATGCCGATATAAACAGACTATGAGTATGCATTTATTTTTTTCCTGTGTGGAAGTGAGGTGACCTTGAGTGTCTGCTGCAGGAAATAAAGACCCACCTGGCTGGTCATGTCCTAAAATACAGAGGCCTCTGAGAGACCCACATGTCCTGTCTGAATTCCAGGCAGGCTGAGTCCTGATTCGGGGAAGAAAAATTCAACAGGGAAGTTTTAGCCATGAAGATAGAGTTACAGATACAAGGAAGTGAAAGTCAACATACTGTCAATGCTGAAACTGACAAGCCAGACCAGTAGTAACGTTTTATGTACACAACACACCCTTCCCAACCACAAAGCACACTTTTAAGCATCAAAATAGTTACATTGTTAAACACAGTAATAGGGCAAAGATTTCCCAAAGGATAATTGACATAAATAGCAAATGAAAGAACGTTAATGTTGATTCTAAAGGAATATTTAAAGCTGAACTGTCTTGACGTGACATTCTTTCTTCTGTGGAAAAGCACACGATCATTTGAAGTGATTTGAATTGGTCTTTGCTGCTCTCTCTCTTCTGTGTAACGGAGATGTTTTGCAAAAGAACCATAAATGATACACAAAAGTGGTTCATACAACTTGATGTCTGTAATTATATGATAGGTTTGTGTGACGATCATGACAAAATTTAAGTCATTATTCGCTGATTATTTTCCACTTCGGGAAGTGTTGCCAACTTAGCAATTTTGTTGCTAAATTTAACAACTTTTCAGACTACCCTAGCAACTTTTTCTTACAAAAGCACCTAGCAACAAATTTAGCTATTTTTAAAATTTATTTGGCATTACTGTAATAAAAACATCTTATATCAGTTTCTGTGGGGATATGTGCATTCCTACCCAGACTCATTTAATCTACAACAATGACAAACCATGGTTCACTGCAAAACTCAGACAGCTCCGTCAGGCCAAAGAAGATGCTTACAGAAAGGGGGATAAAGTCTTGTACAAACAGGCCAAATACACACTGGAAAAGGAGATCAGAGTGGCAAAGAGGAATTATTCTGACAAGCTAAGGAAAAAATTCTCTTCCAGTGATCCTGCTTCAGTGTGGAAAGGTATGAAAGATATCACCAGTTACAAGACACCATCCCCCAGCACTCTGGAGAATCAACAACTGGCAGACGACTTGAACGAGTTTTATTGCCGTTTTGAAAAATCACCCCACACCCGCCCTGAACACCTCTCCACACAACCATTAACACCTCCAGCAACCCCCCTCTCCCCCACACCTACAATTCAGATAAGAGAAGAAGATGTGCGCCAGGTCTTCAGAAAGAACAAAAGAAGGAAAGCACCAGGCCCAGACGGTGTGACACCAGCCTGCCTAAAAATCTGTGCTGACCAGCTGGCCCCCATCTTCACACAGATCACTGGAGCTGTGCGAAGTCCCCTCATGCTTCAAACGCTCCACCATCATCCCCGTCCCAAAGAAACCCAAAATTACTGGACTTAATGACTACAGACCTGTGGCTCTAACGTCTGTGGCCATGAAATCATTTGAAAGACTGGTTTTGGCTTATCTGAAGGACATCACTGGTCCCTTACTGGACCCCCTGCAGTTTGCCTACAGAGCAAACAGGTCTGTGGATGATGCAGTCAACATGGGACTGCACTTCATCCTGCAGCATCTGGACAGACCAGGGACTTATGTGAGGATCCTGTTTGTGGACTTCAGCTCCGCTTTTAACACCATCATCACAGACACCCTTCAGAATAAACTAACTCAGCTCTCCGTCCCCACCTCTGTCTGTCAGTGGATCAACAGCTTCCTGACAGACAGGCAGCAGTCAGTAAAGCTTGGTAAATTCACATCCAACACCCACACCATCAGCACTGGAGCTCCTCAGGGCTGCGTTCTCTCCCCACTGCTCTTCTCCCTTGACACGAATGACTGCATCTCTAAAGACCCCTCTGTCAAGCTCCTGAAGTTTGCAGACAACACCACACTGATCAGCCTCATCCAGGATGGTGACGAGTCTGCTTACAGACAGGGGGTTATGGTTTGGCTGTCTGCAGTCTTAACAACCTGAGCTTAACACGCTCAAAACTGTGGAGATGATCGTGGACTTCAGGAGAAACCCCCCTGCTCTCCCCCCACTCACCATCATGAACAGCACTGTGACTGCAGTGGAGTCATTCAGATTCCTGGGCACCACAATTTCTCAGGACCTGAAGTTACATAGACTCCATTGTCAAAAAGGCCCAGCAGAGGTTGTACTTTCTTCACCAGCTGAGGAAATTCAACCTGCCACAGGAGCTTCTGAAACAGTTCTACTCCGCCATCATTGAATCCATCCTCTGCACTTTGTCACTGTCTGGTTCAGCTCAGCTACCAAATCTGACCTCAGAAGACTAGAGGGTAGTCCCAGACTGTTGCTGAGCGAATCATTGGTACAACCCTCCCCACTCTCCAAGAACTGTACTTATCCAGAGGTGAGCAAAAGTGGCTGGTAAAATCACTCTGGACCCCTCACATCCAGCACACTCCTCTTTGAACTGTTACCGCCTGGTCGACGCTACAGAGCTCTGAGCACCAGAACGACCAGACACAGAAACAGTCTCTTCCCTCAGGCAATCCATCTCATGAACACTGACAATAAACGTCGGAACACACAACTATTATACATTATCCATTCACCACACTCACTTTATTTTATTTTCTCACATTTCAAATTTAATATTACTTGACCTGTACATACATAATTGTCTATATTATATATTGTGTTTTTGCTGTTTTGTACAGTGCCTATTTGGATATTTGGATATTATTCTTTTATTATCTGTGTCCTGTCCTGTTGCTGTCTTTCTGTTGCACTGTGGAGCTTCTGTCACTACAACAAATTCCTCATATGTGTAAACATACTTGGCCAATAAAGCTCATTCTGATTCTGAAAAAGGCACACATTTTCCATCTAAATTACACAAAAAGAGGAAATGCCTAGCAGTACACACATCACATGAATTAAGTTAGCTGCTATATGCAGTTGTTCAATTTAATAGTAATAAATTAATTGTTCATTTCTGATACACCTTGTTAGTAGCTTGTACCTGCAATTGTTCAACAGTTAGTACATGTAAGAAAAATATCTAGAAAAATAGAAAAGGCACTAGTAATTTCCCAGGACATTATCCTTTATCCGTTGTCCCATATCCATTATCCGTTGTAACCCTGTAACCCAAAAACACAAAATACAATGCGGAATTAAAAATGCAGGCAAAAAACCTGTGAAAAATCAATACAGAAAATTCCTTCATATTGTGCCCTATTTTTACAGACTCTTCTTAGAGTGTAGCATACTAACTACTAATACACTGCTTATAACTATAAATGTTGAGAATATGTAGTTTACTAGTGCTAATAAGTGTTCAGTAAGTCAGTGTTGTATATAAAAATACAGTTATTTATATTTTAATATTATATTATGCATTTATATTATTTTACGAGCAAATCTAAATGAACATATCTAAAATATATTTGTTGCTGAGTTTTTGCAACGTCATTTAGCAACTTTTAGCAACAACTTGACCTTCCTTTAGCAACTTCCCCTTAAAATTAGTTGGCAACACTGTTCTGCTGTCGTTGAATCAGTGAGTTGAGCTCGAAAAAAAAAATAGCCTAGATCAGTGTGATTCGTGAACGAATCATTCAAAATCACTCACAATTAAAAAAAATCACTCTGATTCTTTTAAATAGATAATGGTCTAAATCCTTCATGTCATCTTGTATTTTTTACAAGCAGAACAGATAATGAGGAACTCATATAGCCTAGGCTATCTATATTTTTTGAGTCGTATAGTGAGCCATTTTTGGAGAAACGTGATTAACTAAGAAAATAACTTGAATTTTGTCTGTGTTCTTTGTAAATGAACCGTTTTCAAATTTGTCAGTTTTAACGCAAATTTTATCGTGATTTAGTTCAAAGGCATCGTGAAACACTCCCTTCTTAGCTACTGCTAAATTAGCTATAGCACAAAAAAACTTGAATGAACATGAGAGTGATTGTTGAATATTACAGTATTCACTGAAACATCATCTCTTATGTTATCTCCCAAAGGTAAGATTTGAATAAACCTTGTCAACATCGTGTCACCTGACACTACGTTTACTTCCGTGACGTCATTCAAGCTCGCTATAAGCTCAAGCTGTCTAAGAAGTAAAAAAAAACAAAACAAAAAAAAACAGAAGAAGTTTAGAGAAAGCATATCGCCAAAATCCTGTATTATTATATTATATAGTATGTAAAGATAATTGTGAAAATTCTAGGGTGTGTGATCACTGGTTTCAACCACACAATCCACATCAGTTCCTCATGTTCAGATTTGCTCCTCCTGTGTTTGGCAGAACAGTAAATGCAGAGGCCAAACCGACTTTGATCCAGCCAACCTTGTAAGAGCTAATGAGAAGCAGAGATGTATCCAATTTGTTGAGGGACATCTGTTTGTGCTTTTCGGTAACTTTACAGATGAATGTAGAAGACTCTGGCAAGCAGGGAGGTGAGGAGGAGGAGGCTGAAGAGGACGACGAACAAAAAACGTTTTGAGAAAGATGAGGAAGAGGATTCTGGAAAGCATATGATCAGTGACCACAACTGAGGCTGGGCAGCTGAGCTTGTGCAGGCAAATGTCCAGCTAAAGCATGACGGCAGTTTTTCAGAGAATAGGGTGGATGTTCAGCAGGTAATAGTGTTCCTTACAGTATATATTGTATATATTGACCATTTTAGCACCATCCGCTGAATGTAAGCAATTTCAAGGGAACAGGGAGGTTTCCTGCCATTAAATCATGTCAAGCAAATGATGATGAACTGTGTGTGTGATGTACTAAAGGTCAATATTCAGAATTTGACTCTGCACAGAGAGCCACGAAAGCCAGCGTGTCCATTCAGACAACAGGGTCGTCAGTGTCAAGCTCGTGTTTGTTATTTAAGACTTAGCAGAGGTTTCTGTTCTTGTGAATTTGTGAGAGAGCGTTTGGCTAATGCTCCTTCCTCAGCAGGGATTATTTTTGTTGGCACTGAGTGCGCGGCCCATGATTCAGTGCTGCTCACAGGCTCAGGCCCCGAGAGAAGCATTAAATGCACATTCATGGAATATGCAGACGCAAAAGACAGTGGCAGACGGAGAAAGTGCAAAATGTTTGCAGTCTCTCACTTAGACTGATGTGTCCTGCACATCTAACTCTTCCCCTGGAATAATTTGTGATATTCAGTGATCCGAGATGAGAGCAAAGAATCATTTTTAAAGGGATAGTCTGCCCAAAAATGAAAGTTTTGTCTGTCTGCTTAGCCTCATATCACTTGGAACTTGAATATTGTTTTTTTTTCAAGGAGCATGAAAGTTGTTTAGAAGAATATCAAAAACACATGACACATTTTCTACTCAAAGTGTTCACAATACTGTATATTCATGATGTCTCTATGGACTATATAAGAGTTTACAACATTGCAATGATTTTAATGCACCTTTTATTTGGCTATTAATTTGACTGTCATTATATTAACTGTCTCTTCCATGAGTTTCAATATGAAAATGTTAAAATTGGTATTTTAATATTAGCCTTTATTTATTTATTTATTTATTATATTTGATTAGCAGAAATACTAAAGCTGGACTCTATAGAGCTGGTTATTTTGGTTAATTTCTGTCAATTGTTTCGAACCATCCAACACTGAGTCAACTGATTTCAAAGATTTGTTTTTTATTGTCACTCAAAAAATGTTTAGAGAAGTCTTCTTTAGTCATAGAAAAATAAATAAATAAAATGAATAAAAAATCCACAGGTAGTAGTGAAGTCATGCATTCCATGATGGCTGGTCTATGTGGTAATGGGCAATTCAGTAACATTTTGACTTCATAATTTTTGGAAAAAAAGGTACAAGTTTTTCATGTTTTTAGCATTCTACCAGAATAGTGACATGGTTGACTATTAGGAATACATATTGGTCAAGCTCAAGGACTCCAAAAATAATAATTATGGGTAGATTGTTCAGACACTGGCTGTGAAAGTATTCCAGCCTATTAGGGACATATACATAGTTATCACAAAATGTTAATAATGTAAATGTTAAACAACAATGAGCTTTTCTTGGATAGTATATGTCCCTGATGCCATAATAGTATTTTTTATTCTTGAAACAATAACAAAACAATTATTGATGAACAGAATATGTCTTGATTATTAATAACAGGTACTTTTTTGTGCCCATTTTTGCCAACAGGATGGTAAATAGTACAACAATTTTGCTCAAAAACATATATATGCTGTTAATGCTCCTCACCTCACAAAATAACACAAAAGGTGCAGACACTCTTAAAAAGAAAGGTTCCAAAATGTTGTTTTTGCATAGAAGAACCATTTTTGGTTCCCCAAAGAATCTTTTACAGTTAAAAGAACCATTTTGAAGAACATTTTAAAAATCGAAAGAAACTTTTTTCTGCATTTGAAATGTTTCATGGATGTTCAAGGTTCTTCATAGAACCATTGATGCCCATAAAGAACCTTTATTTTTAAGAGTGTAACAGGGTGGAACACCAGTGTTAGCATGTTCTAACAGTGGATGAGCTTTCCGTCATTGCCCTGCATGGTTTGCCAAATGTAATGTGTGGAACAGCACCTATATAATATTGTTTCAAAACAATACAAAACGTTTTCCAGATTTCCTCTGGGGGAGGGACACAAAAATAGCTATGTGGTGTAAAGAACCTAACCATCTTTTTTGTGGAGTGTAGGTAATATACAGAAATAAAGTTATCAAACACTTTACAGTCTTGTCTGCATAAATTCTAAATTAAATATAGACAACTTCATATTATAGCTACAAGACATGAAAAATATATCTATAGAGAGTGAAATGTCCACTTTTGTGCCTATATGTTTTATCAAATGGAAAACATATAGGCACATCACTACTACGGAGAGTCAGTGTCGCCGACTTCATCTCTTAAGCTGAAAACAAAAGCACTAGCTTATCAATGAATTATTAAAACAGTCTCCTTGCTGTTTTTCCCTGACACATTCATAATTATTATATCTGCTGGTGCGCTGTGGAAAGCTTTTTTTTGTGCGCTTGAGCACTTAGGCTATGTAAAAATTATTATGATTTATATGATTTATTAATAAACGTGCGACCAATAGTCGACTAATGCTTAAAATGAATGACTACTAGTCGACCAGAAAAATCTTTAGTCAGATGCATTTACATTGTGACTGTGCCTCAGATGCAATCAGCAGAAAAAGGTGTGAACCAAATGTCTGTAAAGGTGTGAACCAAATGGTCCCTAGAATAACAAAAGAACAGCAACTTCTTGTATTGCAGGATCTCCAGTGGGAGGTCCTGACAGTATCTGTTGTTTCTAGTCCTTTTGTCTTCAGGTATAAAGTTTTGTCTCACAGACATAACGTTTGGAGAAGCTAAGGGTTAAGGTATTTTGAAGACCAACAAGCTAACATTGCAGTTGAAGACCTGCTACACTGTTGTCTTCAATAAATTCTTCTCCCCACAAGAACTCTGGTCAAGCTTACTAATTTTATGTTTGAGAAATCTAATACATTGGCGAGCCACCCAAACCACTGCTCAGCCAAAATCAGTTTGTTTTAATTACAGTGTGAGTCATATTAAATGTTATGAATTGTATGAAGAATGAGTTTCTATCATGGCACATTACTTCCTAATTTCAGTGTAATATTTTACCTAAAGAAAAGGAATGACCTGCCACACCTGGGATGTCAAAGTGTTGTAAATTATAAAGTGAGAAGAATTCAAAACTGCTTTTCTGAGCAGGTTCATTTTTAGATCCACTTAATAAATATTTTACAGCATGGGAATGTGTATAGAACCTGTATGTAAAACACCTGTAGCATATAATATATAAAGTACAGCCCTGGATTTGCCATGAACACTCACATAAATCAGTCCTAAAATTCACAATTCTACTTTTCAAGTTGCAACAATACAAACTGTAGTCTGTTTAAACAATACAAAAATGTAAGATTTTGTCTTTATTAAACACTTGCAAAACTTTTACAGTTTCAGTTACAGCTGACTTCCATAGTGGTTTTCTTTTCATATGGCTACCATCAACTGTTTGTTTACCAACATTCTTCAAAATATCTTCTTATGTGCTCAACAGAAGAAAGAAACTCATACAGGTTTGGAACAACCTGGGGGTGAGTAAATGACAGAATTTTCATTTTTGGGGTGAACTGTACCTTTAAGTGTTTTATGTACTGCAGACACATGAACAGATAGTTTTAAATGTTTTCAGAGTATTTCTGTCTTTAGCTAACGTCATTGAGCATTTTGTGCCATGCTCTTTCAGTCCTCATGCAGGACGCCCACTTAGGGAGTAGAAACTGTGCTGAACTTTCTCCATTTATAGACATATATGTCTTACCGAGATAAACAGAAAGCTCTCAGAAATGCTTTTATAATCCTTTCCAGCTTTATGCAACAATTCTTAATTTTTAGCTGTTATGAGATCTCTTGTTTTGAGGCTTGGTTCACATCAGGGCATGCTTCTTGTGAATAACAAACTCAGCATTTGTAAGTGTTTTATAGGGCAAGGGCTCTGACCAACACCTTCAATCCCATGGTTAGTCTTTGGAGAAATCATCAGCTGATGGATTCACACTTTTTCCACTTTCAGTAAAGACATGAAAATGCATTGTGTTGTGACTTAGCTGCAGATTTTACAAAGCAGAAAATGCAGAAATCATACTTCTCCTGCAGCTCTAATAGCTTAGCTCCTTAATTACTATTGAAAAATAGTTACAGGCTTTGTGGTTTGCACGTCTAATGTGAGGCAGATTTAGGAGCTCAAATATATTGTTCTTGCAGTGACTCAAATCTTCCATGCCCCTGGTACTGCCTTGGACACTCGTCTGCATACATCAGTCATTCAGTGAGGAAAACGTGCCCAGACACATCTTTCCATGTTGATCAGCATCTTCATGCAAATTCCACTTTCATTTACAAGAACTGAAAGTCAGAGCCCATGGGAACTCAATGTTAACTTGGCTAGAATCAAACTGCATCTGGCTGAGAAGCTTCATCTACTAATCAAGCTACAAATGCTTAGTCTAAATAAACAATATTTTTAGAAGGCTCTCTGACATACTTAATTTGATTGGTCAATCATGGCTTTCAGCAGTACAATATTTTTGTATAATGACCACCAAACTACTGACAATTGACAAAATAATTTCAACTGAGGTCAATGTTTCATGCATTTTTATTTATATTTTTGCTATTTTCAATAAATGCTGAATGTTCTGTTGTTCAAAAAAAAAAGTTTTTAATTGTAATAATATTTCACAATGTTAATGTTTTTTTAACTGTATTTTTTTGTTAAATAAATGCAGCCTTCATGACCACAAGTGATGTATTTCAAAACATTAAAAAAAAAAGACTAACTCCAAACTTTTGAAAGGTAGTGTAGTATAATTTAATGACATTTAATGGCTTGATTTCTACAAAAGTTGCAGAGAGAAGGTGGGGTTGTGTTGTGTTGCTAATCTTGAAGCATAAACAAGTTTACAACTATCTATACACATTTATTCCTGAATGATTATTGACACGGTATATGCTTGCTGTAGAGCAATGATAAATGCTCAGCATACCTGTAAAAACAGGATTAAGTATTTCTCAATAACTGGATATAAAATGACGCCGGTTACAGTCATTGCCTTTCTCTAATCCAAACATATTAAGTCATTTCCTGCAACTTCCAGTATAGTAGCAACTTTAAAACCACAAGCCGGCTAAAGAAACTGGAGAAAAAGTGCCCCCTTCTGGACATGAACAACACAGCGAACATGAAGTAGTTATTAGGATATCACTAAAACAAATCACAGTTTGCATTTGCTGTTTCACCAGGATTTTAATCATTTTTACTCATACAAAAGTGTATTTTTAGAAAAAAAAAGGCAAATGTATTGACTGAAAATTGATTGAGAAATGGTGACTTCTCTTCTTCATTCGGTCTCCAAAACTGGAAATACAACGTTAAGTGATGTCCATTGTACGCTCTGTTACTTCTGAACTTTTTCAGAGGCTTTGAACATCTGAAAACTGCTGATGATGGGTACTCTTGGCATGTCCGCCCCTAGATGTATTGTGGGAAAATTGGTATTTCAGATGTCCTCTAGAGGGAGCCTTCTGCCACTTTCTTAAACAGTGTCTGTCTCTGTTGTGAAGTCATGTTCTCACATGTCTCCAGAAGATTGGTCACTATCAGCGTCTGCTGAACAGTCTTTGCTTTCACCCAAACTCTGCCATTCATCCCAACAACCAGCTCAAATGGAAAAATCTTCTCCAGGTCCTTTACTATTTCACTCTGAGGAGCCAGAAGTCTGATGGAAAGAACACCACCACATTCTTTACTTTAGCTTTTTAGGCAAGACACTACAGGCAAAAATATTTCACTGGTCAGTTTTGAGATTTTGGCTTTTCGTAACATGCAAAATACTATGGAAGCCCATTTCTGCTACTGAATTAAAAAAAAAATTAAAAAAGGTAATTACAACTTTCATCTCACAATTCTGACCTTTTTTTCACAATTGTGAATTTACATCACACAATTCTGACTTTTTTCCTCAGCACTGCCTGAAACAAACTCGTACTTTTGACTTTTTTCTCAGAATTGTGAGATATAAACTCGCAATTCTGAGAACAGTCTTTTTTTTCTCCTCAGAACTGGACTTTATAACTCGCAACCGCGATTTTATATCTCACAATTCTGACTTTATACCTCACAGTTGCAAGTTTATATCTCACAATTCTGAGAAAAAAAAGTCAAAATTGCAAGTTTATATCTCACAATTATGACTTTATATCTCGTAATTCTGACTTCATAACTCGCAATTGTGAGTTTACATCTCACAAATCTGAGAAAAAAGTCAGAATTGTGAGATGTAAACTCGCAATTGCAAGAAAAAAAAAATCAGAATTGTGAGATAAAAAGTCGCAATTACCTTTTTTAAAATTTTTTATTCAGTGGTGGAAACGGGTTTCCATAAAATACACTTATCTTATTGCATTTTATCTGTTTACGTCTGTAATTTCAATTACAATAGCTGTTTTCTCAAAATAATTTCACTTCTGTAGCATAAAAACTTCTATTTTCTTATATTTATATTTTTTTATATCTTATATTTTTCTTAAGATTTATTTGATCAAAAATCCTTTCTGTAAAATCCTTTGACTCAAATATGTCAACAAAATGAAACAAGAATTTTGAAGCTTTATTCAATGTTCAAATTTATGTAAATTAGTGCATATTTAATTAGATAATGCATCATTTGCATATTTAGACAACATTTCAGAAAACTTGTAATACAAAAAAAAGTTTGCAATCCTAATGTAATCAATCAACTAGGATAGTATGGTAATATAATAGTTAATTTTATTTTTGCCCTGTTTACCTGGGGTGTCTTGCTTTTTAAGTTAAGTTAGAAAGTATAGATTTCTAAGATGTATTACATGGACAAATCACAAACCTGCGCACTAGTCCCAGTGATACTTTAAAGAGCAGCCCATCAGCTCCAAACACCCCCATCCCGTTGGCCCTGCCACAGCTATCTATACAAACCAACTCAGGTTCCATATCTTTGTTGGCAATTGTGAACTGGCCGTACACTAGATCTCCAACCTGCAGAACAAAACCACACAATATCATTGTGTACATTTAAACATACACAGTGCACTTAAAAAAATAATAATGCAAGTGGAGTCTGAGAGTGCTGAGCAATATATGAGAAAGTACCTGCACATTAGGTCGGTTCCTCTTGGTTGCTCCCTCAAATGCCAGGTATGAAAGAGATGCCTGTTCACTTCCACCCACATCCACTTTGAAGATATCTCCAGACTTTGCAGTCACAATGCCGATCACACTTTCACCTTTGGCTGGTACATACTGGAAGAAATAAGGATTAGCAGAACTATTTAGCCCCTACTGAGTGTATTTTTTATATTTATTGTTAAACTGTATTTAGAAAACTACCAAAAACAAGTATAAACGTTCTGGATATTAATAGAATTTTATTGAGGAAAAAATGAATGATAATAAGCATTAAACGGAAAAAAAAGAAAAAAATCTTTAAAATTACAAAATGTCGTAATTTCCAATAGAACAAACATTAGCTGAAATAAATAATAAGTACACAAACTATGGGTTTTCTGGTGTGAGTCCAGCTCCTCACCCTTCTCTGCTGAGAGTCTATCCAGTACATATTTGGTTGTTTATGGCGCAAAATTCCACTTTTACACACTTGAACTTCCTCTCCGTTTCTCCGGAGCCCTGGACCGCATATTATCTTTTCGGTTTTGATACTACCATCTCCAGATTCAGGCAACCTGAATGAGAACACATCTCCGGGTAAAAGCACTTCACCGATTTTCTCTTTGAAACAAGCATGTATGGTGTCCATTGCAAAAAAGTAACGTGAGTGCCCTGTGTTTGTGTACTTCCGGAACTAAGAAAAGCTCTTAACATTTTCAAAATAAAAGTTTACAAATAAAATTAAAAAGAATGCTATTTTAAATCAAAGAAAAAAATTATTTAGGACCAATTCAGATATATTGATTATTCAAAATGATACGGAATGAAAAGGTATTAGCTTACATTTAAATGTAATTTGAAATCCATTTGACGGCCGTACACCAGACTCCAACGGAAATGCGTCAAGGGGACTTTTGTTGTATTCTCGTTATGGCGGAGCACACAGAGGCAGACGGCATTGGCCTGGCCGCTAACAGGTGCGGTTTTTCTATTATTTTTCATACACAGGCTAACACAAACGACCAGTTATTGTTAGATTCAGTTTTTCCTTAATAGTACAGTGAATAACATTTCGCAGTTGGCTAAATTGAATCTATTTTAAGCCTCGTGTGGCCTGTTGGTTGGTGGACAATGAAAGCATCATAACAGCATACGGCTGAATGTTTTTACATCGTCATGTCTTGACTTTTTATCGCACTTCAAGATTCATATCGTGTTTTTAGACATAATTGCGCCATATAAAGTCTATTATGGTACCTCAGGAAGATTTAACGAGCGTTACGGTTCGTAAGAAGGAGTTATGCTGTGTTGTTTTGTTAGTTAGTGTCTCTCTGCAGCCGTCGTTGTGCACTGTATGGATATTATTTGTTAATAAGTTTGTTTTCGCTCCATCAGCATGGCTCAGCAGCCAGCACTCCGTTTCCCTGCCGCTGCCCCTCCTCCCGCCAACCCCTCCACTCGCAGGCAGCCTTTACTGAGCACCCCTGTGCCTCCCTTTCCTATGATGAGGGGTCCTCCACCTCCTGCCCGGCCGCCCTTTGGACGGATTCCCTTTGACCCCAGTGTGCCCCCTCCCATGGGTGCCCCACCCTTACAGGTATGAATATTATGTCATTTTCCATTTATCATGCAATTCCTCAACTTTATTTTGATTGCAATAGAAAGAAAAGGTTGGGAAGTGGGAAGGTTTCATTGACACATATGACTTCTTTTTCTCTTTAAGAGACCCCCGTTTATGCCTCCACCTGGAGGATCCATGCCGCCTCCACCTGGCATGATTTTCCCTCCAGGAATACCACCTACAGCCGCTCCTGCTCCTGCTCCTCATTCCCTGCCCTCTACAGAAGAAATCTGGGTGGAGAATAAGAGCCCTGAAGGAAAGGTATGACTTCTAATTCTTTGTGGACTGAAAGACATTGATGGTTCCCTATGGCAAGGTGTTTTGGGTTGTGTTCCAGTTACTTCACATGAAGAGTTGTATTCTTTTTTTTCAGAATTCTTTGACGAATGTAAAGTTCAAAAGAACCGGTTTCACTAGAAATGGAAAACTTTGGGACCTTATAAATGTTTTTACTTTCACTTATGATCAGTTTAATGAATCCCTGCTGAATAAAAGTACTATTTTCTTTAGGAAAAATAAAACAAACTTTTGGACACTAGTGTGTATTATATATTAAGTACTATTATATGTGCATAAATATACTAAAGACTCAGGAGTAACTGCACAGGCAATTGAGAACATATTACAAATTCTACTTTGCATAAGAAATAAATGCTTAATCTGTTGAATATTGTATAATGTATTTTTGAAGTTCAAGTTCTCTATGCGTTGTACATAGTGCACTGTTGCATTGTTACACTTCTTTCTTGATGCAATTAGATGATACCATAAATAAATACTTTGTTGCTTTCTTCAGACTGCAAACAGCTTGATCTCAGGTCCTCATCTGTTTGCTTTCCCTTATTATTTAGGTGTATTATTACAATGCACGTACAAGGGAGTCATCCTGGACGAAGCCTGAAGGAGTGAAGGTGATCCAGCAGGCTGAGCTGGGTCCAATGATGCTGAGCCAGGCAGCCAGTGGAGGTTCCACTGGGCCTGGTCCATCTGTTAGCATCCCAGCTGCAGCCAACAGCACTACAACAACACACACCTCCCTGAGCCCCTCCACTGTCATGAGCTCCACCTCCTCTCCCAGCATCACAGCAGCCTCACCTCTCCTCCCAACACCTGTATCAGGTAAATGTCATTCCATTGAAACCTCTAACCTCAACAGCTTTTATGAGATTTCATTTGTTGACCAATAATTTATAAGCCTTGGGGTCAGAAACAGCACTCTGGAGAGATGTTTCATACCACATATGTTTGTTTGTTTATTTTGTCTGGGTGTCAGAAGTTGTTTTGGGTTAGAAACCCATTCAGGAAAAAATATTTTGTTCCCCATATTTGATTTTTTTTTTTTTTTTTTTTTTTTTTTTGTGTCTGGGTGTCAGAAGTTGTTATACATTAGAAACGCATTCTGGAGAAGTTTTTTTTGTCCCCATTTATTTGTTTGTTTTCTTATTTTGTCTGGGTGTCAGATACTGTTTTGAGTCAGAAATGCATTCTGGGAATTTTTTTGTTCCCCATTTGTTTGTTAATTTTGCAGGGCTCGCAAAATCGCTAGACCGACGTCCCGGGGCTATTGTGTTTTCCAGTCGGGCTACCAAAATGTATCACCGCCCTGCCCGACGGGCTACCTTAAATACAGGGCAAGAAGTTAAGAAAAGTCTTAATTGTAATTTCAAGAGGTCTTACAGTTGGGGGTGGAAAGGCAAGAATCGCGATATGGCTGGATTAAACTTCAAAAGGCAATTTTGTCATTGAATATGTATGAGCGCTGCACGTTTTAAAGTCAAAACACGGCACGGATGTCTTTATGTGAATGTATCTCTGAAGGGAACCGACTGTACTCAGAAACGTGTCGTTGGCATTTTCATTTAATCTTACCTATAAAATGCCTGATGAAGCAGCGTTTATGAGCCCGGTGCTGCTTTGTTTACAGCCGTTACCGGGGGAACGGACCGCTTTATTTCAGCGGCCGCTCTTAAAGCGCCACCTCGTGGCAGAGAATGAATTTGCATTTCCAAAAAGCCTATCTTATGTTTAGATCGACCCATAGAGCTGTAAATGTGAAAGAAGTTAATTTGCCTTCTAAAAATCTAAACAATTTAGACAGTAATATTTATGTTTTAAATTAATATAATAATTCATGTTTGACTTATCCCTTTTCATAAAAATTATTCAAAGGCTGAAATACCTTTTTATAAGATTTGTGTTTTTGTGAAAACCCGTATCTGAATTGTAAATCATGTCATTTTATGGCTTAATGTGTTACCATAGATATTGTCCAACCCCACTCATACGGTGTTCATTTTACTTGCGCAGTTCAGTCATAAATTGCCTTAAATTGATTTTTAAAAATTCTGCAGATAACCTGTAAATAGTAAAATAAAACTCTTTCCTTGATATTCGTTGATGTTTGTGTATTGAAAATGTTTTTGATTGACATTTATGGTCTTTTTTTATTTGGGCTAGTTAAATTAATTTTCGGGCTACCAAAATCTGAAGAGTACCTGCCCGAAGGGCTACTAGGGATTTTGAAATTTTGCGAGCCCTGTTTTGTCTGGGTGTCAGAAGTTGTTTTGGGTCAGAAACTCATTCGGGATTCGTTTTGTTCCCCATATTTGATTTGTTATTTATTTTGTTTGGGTGTCAGATGCTGTTATATATTAGAAACACATTCTGGAGAACTTGTTCTCCATTTATTTGTTTGTTTCTTTAATTTTTCTGGGTGTCAGAAATGGTTTCAGATTAGGATTTGGGAAATTTTTTTTACCCATTTGTTTATTTGTTTATTTTCTCTGTGTCAGAAACTGAATTCTGGAGAAATTTGTTTTGTTCCCCATTTATTTGTTTTTGTCGAGGTGTCAGAAGTTGTTTCAGATCAGGATTTGGGATAAATTTTTGTTTCCCTTTTGTTTGTTTATTTTGTCTGGATGTCAGAAGTTGTTTTGTGGGTCAGAAACTGAATTCTAGAGAAATTTGTTTTGTTCCCATTTATTTGCTTATTTTGTCTGGATGTCAGAAGTGTTTTTTTTGGTTTTCTTTTCTTTTTGAGTCAGAAACACATTCTGGGAAAGTTTTTGTTCCCCATTTGTTTGTTTATTTTATCTGGGTGTCAGAAGTTAATCTGTGATCATTCTGTACCCAATTGTTTGACCTGTAGCCCACAATGTCGTGGAGATGCCGTCAATTGTAACCACAACCCCCAGTCCAATGGCAACCCCAATACCAGCTGTCAATCCTCCGACGGTTACAGTGGCCATGACTACAGGACCGCCGCCTCTGCCAGTGGCATTGCCCCATGCTGTGCCACAGCCTGCTTCTCCAATGCCAGGATTCCCTCCTGTCATGGTGCCACCCTTCAGAGTGCCCCTGCCTGGCATGCCCATTCCACTGCCCGGTAGGTTTGACCTTTGAACTTGTTGAATCATTTGTACCCTGTTTAGAATTCTTCTGCTCTAGTATGCGACTGCCTTTCTCTCCTCTGTTCCTTGTCTTTCTGTCTTTTTCACACTATCCAGTGCATGTCTGTAGTTTGACTGGAACCTGTAGACTCTAAAAGATGCCCTTGTTTTTCTTCACTGCTTATTGGATGAAAGTTACCAAACATCTTTAATGAAATTGTATGACAGAAAATGATTCTAGAAAGCAAAGCAAGCTCTATTGTAATATATTAAATGATGAATGCAGTCTTAACTACCGCATTAATGTCGCAGTGTTGCAGAAGTGACATTCAGTTCTATAGATGGCAGTAATCCGCCATTTTCATGTGCACTTGTTGTCAAGCAACATAGGCTGATATTATTGCCTAATTTCAGTTGAATATAGATCAGCTAGCACTGTAGGAGAATACTGTAGTGTTTTCATCATAAATGATCTAGTATTTACTCTCCTGACACCTGGAAGCAGTAGTTGACGTATGTTTGTGTTTTTTCCAACACTCTTTGCTTGCTTATACGCTCTTTCAGGTGTAGCAATGATGCAGATAGTCAGCTGTCCCTATGTAAAGACTATCTCTCCTACCAAAAACGGTAATTCCCTTCCCCGTTATGGCATGTTAGTAACTGTTGTGCATCTTTATGCTTTTTTCAATGTAATCGTTTCCAATTAGAGGCCCCTTTGTTTCTTACAAATGAGACATAGGCTAACTCACTTTTCACTTTTTCAATTGTTTTTGACTTAACATTTTGCATAGTTGGAGTAGATCTATTTTTTTTCCCTCTGAAAACTTGTAACAGTTACAGATGAGTTGTAGGCAGTAACCTAGATAATAAACTGCAATAGAAATTCAGATAACACAGTGTTGTGATTTGTCATAACTGTGTTCCTACCTTGTGTCCCTTTTTCTTTAATGTTTTTAATGTGATATTATGGTGGTATTGTCTTTGCATGCGTTAGACCCATTTTTAATTGAATGTTTAGATTATGATATTTGTGCAGTACTTAAATCTCTTAACAAACATTTTATAATGGCTAAATTTTGTTTTTCTACTAGTAGACATTCTGACATTTTCTTTTTTTTTTTTTGTCATTATGTTGTAAAACTGTGTAACTAGTATAACTATGCAAAATCATTATTCTGTCATTTTTATTGTGGAAGAGAAGAGCTCTACATGTCTTGAACCAATTCTGATTTTGTGTATGTTATATCAAGGTATGCTCCCTGGCATGGCACCACCTTTGGTACCCATGATGCCTCAAATGGCAATGGCTGGGCCCTCAGGACTGCCTGGAGCTCTGAGTATATCTGACTGGACTGAGTTTAAAACCCCAGAGGGAAAGTCCTACTACTTCAATAAACACACACAGGAGACCACCTGGGACAAACCAGAAGAGCTCAAAGAGACAGGTTAGAGACTGGGAAAAAGACGACCACCCTTGGCATGACTTGTTAAAAAAAAAAAAAAAAATACCAATGACATTTTCTTTTTCAAAACTATTTTTTCACTAGCTGTGTTAAATTCTGTTATTTTTTAAAAGTTTTTTTGAATGTTACAGGGTTGAAGATGAGTGCTGAAATGTTTAATAACACTTTTAGTTAGCAAAGATGATCGTAACACATTATTTCCAGTCAGTATTCTTTCCTAAATTAACTAAATTAAATTTGTGTAAATAATAATATATAGTTGTCTTCCATATTTCCTGATTTGACAGTTGCTCATCTCCATGTCTCCATAACAGAAAAAGAGAGTGAGAAGATCAAGGATGCAGCTCTTGACATGATTGATGCTGAAATCATGGAAATGGAAGATGGAAGCCCAAAAATTGACCCACCAAAAGAGAAGAAAGAGGTTGGTAGTGTATCAAGTTTTTTAAATTGTTGTGTATAAACAAGCTTTTCTGACATCATCTGTGTGTTATTCCTAGGAGCTGAAAGAAGAAGAGATGACAGAGGAACAGAAGGCAGCGAAAAAGGCAAAGCCTGTTGCAACCACACCTATTCCTGGCACACCATGGTAGGCAACCGCTGTTTACACAGATTTATTTGGTCTGCACCAATTAGATCAATTACATTTAATAGACAAGTTTTGATTTGTAAATCAAGTGGAAAAATTATTTAGAGCTTTTGGATGTTGGCTCTTTGTATTGGATTTACCTGTGCCCAGTGCTTATGCATATGCGTTATGCAGGTGTGTGGTGTGGACGGGTGACGAGCGGGTGTTCTTTTATAACCCAACCACGCGTCTGTCCATGTGGGAGCGGCCGGAGGAGCTGGTGGGACGGGTTGATGTAGATAAAGCGATTCAGGAACCTCCCCACAAGAGAGGCCTGGACAACAGCAACAAGCTGGGTAAAGGTCATCTCCATAGAAATGCATCTATTGCATTTAATATTAAATATCTCTAATATGAAGTATTTGCACTTTTTAATAGAAATGACAGATTATGTATTTTTAAACAAATATTTAGAAAGACTTGAAATAATGCTGTATCTAAACCATTTGCAATGTACTAATTTTCCATCATCAAGTAATAAAACATCCAGTAAGCAGAACTCCAGACAAAAATAACAATTAACAAAAAACAAAAAAAAACAGGCGGCATATATTTTTTTTTTTTAAACACTTACTTTTAGTCACCCTGTCACGTGTATACTGTCTGCCCACCTTTTACAGCATCTGCATTTTCATCCCTCTTGTAATTGTTCTGGGAATGGAATGTCTTTTTCAACTTGAGGACTATATACATATGTGTGTAATACTTTATCTCCTTCTGTTCTTTCTATTTGCATAGTTTGCATACACAGTTTTTTTGCACAGCACTGTTTGTGATTACGTGGTCACAAGCATTTTTATAGTTATGACTATCGCTTTGTATTTTCATTTTCTTTTTTTTGAAATGGTTTGTTCTGATAATAAAATCCATTCCCCTGTTGGTACTTAAGGTACACGCTCTTGGTACACATGCAAAAGACATTACATGCAAATGTTTAAATCGTAATGTGTAAATTTGTGTTGGCGCCAGTGGAGATCTCTAAAAATGTAACCCGCAAATGAATATTTTTGGTCACAAATGCAGCCGTTTTAGGTGCTGCCTGGAGCCCTGCTATAAGAACAAGTTTGACATGTAATGTTTTTAGATTTTTCTAAATTTGTCTCTATGCTACACCTCCGAAGACAAAAGTGGGGAAAACTTCTGTCTGTATGTCAGCTGTGAGCATGAAGCGTTCTCTATCCATGTCAGACTTTCAACAGCTTGTTAATAACTGTCCAAACCTTCTGTTGCATGTTTGTGTGTTTCCTGGGACACAGTGCTGGCTAAAGAGGAGCAGGAGTTTGATGTAGCAGAAGACACACCTGAAGATGAACCCAGCAAGGCCAAGAGACGAAAGTGAGAATTTTTCCAGGAACTTGTATTAAGAAAGTAAACAGTCAGTTTTGTCTGTAAGGTTCCATTTCAGAGGAAGTTGCATAAAAATACTGTCTTCTAGCACTTGAAGGCAGTTCACACCAAGTGAAATGAAACGAAACATGCAAATGAAATGAAAAGTATAAAATATTCACAAGCATTTTTTCAAAACTGTTCACGCTTATTCAGATGCCGAAATTTCTTATTCACTAAAAAATTTTGGATATCAGAAAAAAAATTGTTTAGATACTGGAACAATTAAAAACATGTCTGTTCTAAATAATAAGACAGCAAATTATGATATTATGGACTGTGAAGTCATCTTGTTTTGTTTTGGCGTCTTGTGCATTTTCATGCTGAAAATTCAGACTTGATGTGAATAGGCTGGTTTAGGCTTAGTTACATGTCTTCTGACTGATTAGTTGTTTTGTACATTAGGATAGAGGAGAAGAAGGAGGCCGACACAGAGAAGGAGGCAGCTATGGAGGCAGAACTGAAGGCAGCACGTGAGAGAGCCGTGGTACCTCAGGAAGCTCGGATGAGTCAGTTTAAAGAGATGCTGCTTGAGCGAGGGGTAAGACACATATACGTTTTATAATGTGTGTGTTTGTGTGTGTGTATATATATATATATATATATATATGCATATGCATATAAACTGCCAAAAGTCTGTGGTCTGTAATAATTAAAAAAAAAAAAGAAATTAACACTTATTCAGCAAGGATGCAGTAAATTGATCAAAAGTGACAGTAAAGACATTCATATTGTTACAAAATATTATTAATATTTAATTGTAATTAATTATGTAATTAATTATTTAATTGTAATAATATTTCACTTTATTACTGTTTTTTTGTATATTTTTGATCAAATAAATGTTGCTTGGTGCATTTAAGAGACTTTGTTTAAAAACATTTTTAAAAAAAATCTTACTGACCCCAAACTTTTAAGAGAGAGTGTATGTCTTTTTTTTGTGTGTCAGTGTGTGGATTTCATTAGTACTCTATGAATCATGTGAGAGATCACGTATCCTGCTCTGAATGAAGATGACAAGGCAGCACTGTATTTATTCCTCAGGTATTCTAATTAGTTAGGCCCAGTTTTAAATTTTTGCACCCTCAGATTCCAGATATCTAAACAATTTATTCTAACAGTATACTAATGTGATTACAAAGACAATGCAAATCAAACTGTTTATTTCATAACAAAATGTCAGAGAGATTTAGCTGGGCGTGATTCTTGCAGTGCGGTTTATATATTTATTTTCTGGTCTGAAAGGTTAAACCCATCATTTGTTTTAAGCTACGGTCCTCATTAAAATACTCACCTGACATTTTCAGGTGATCAGAGAAGCACTGATCAGTGGAGTCTCACCAAACCCCCCCACCTTGGCAACAGATTTGATGTTTCTACTATGAAATATGGATAAACGCATATGTCGCTTATGTGATGGAGATCCCTTCAAGTCTGTAGTAGAGAGCTATCTGCCCTTTGCCACGCTGTCCAGTGCCAAAGATGAAAGGCACATTTGCAGTCAAAGGGTCTCATCATCAAGGCAAGACCCCTTCCCCCTCTCCTCCTCCTCATCCTCGGACCCCCACGTGTCTGAGAGGTGCTGTACAGCAGCACATACAGTCATCACTCGAGTAGACGAGCTGCCCGTTCACCCTCATCTAATTACACCTCTCTCATTGTGCCAATTAGCATGGTGGGAAAAGAAAGTGTTGGAGGCTGAGAGATGGAAGCTGAGGACCACCTGTTGGTGTGTGTCATTCATTAGGGATGGTGGGATGGAGGATGAAAAGCAGTGGGCTCACACACCCTGACTCCAGCGCCACAGGAGGGGGACACGCTCAGAGGGGCTCACCTACTGAACACTCTCTTCTCGTTATAATGGCCCTAATTAAGAGGAAGGGGGTTGAAATGGCTCTATGACTCTTTTTCTCATCTCTAAACATCTTACTTATTTTTTATCAGGTCTCTGCATTCTCTACCTGGGAGAAGGAGCTTCATAAGATTGTATTTGATCCACGTTATCTGCTGCTCAATCCCAAAGAGAGAAAACAGGTACACACACTGTATTGAGCTGCTACCATGTCCACAAAGTAAAAAGAAATTGATATCAGTCTCCAAATATAGTGTACATGTGCCCACTCATCTCACGCCTCTGTCCATTCTGTAGGTGTTCGATCAATATGTAAAGACACGGGCTGAGGAGGAGAGGAAAGAGAAAAAGAATAAAATCATGCAGGTCAAAGATGACTTCAGGAAAATGATGGAGGAAGCTAAACTGGGTGTCAGGTAAACACTTAAACACCGTCAGGCTGCATTTATTTAATCAAAAATAGTAAAAACAGTAATACTGTGAAAATATTATTACAATTTACATTTTTTTTATTTGAATATATTTTAAAATGTAATTTATTCCTTTGATGGCACAGCTGAATTTTCAACAGCCATTACTCCAGTCATCAGTCTCACATTATCCTTCAGAAACCTTTGTAATATCCTGACTTTGTGAATAGGAAACTTTTTTCATTATTATTAACATTTAAAATAAATTGACAATTTAAAATATTACAGAAAACGTAATATTTTTGTGGAAACAGTGATAGATTTTTTTCAGGATTCTTTGATGAATAGACAATTCATCAGAAAAGAACAGCATTTATTTGATATAGAGATCTTTTATAAGTGTAAAAGTCTTTAATGTCACTATTAGTCAATTTAATACACCATTGCTGAATAAAAGTTTTAATTTTCTTTAAAATCTTTTTTTCTTTTTCTTTGCTGACCCCAAACTTCTGAACAGTAGTGTAATTAATTGTATTAAAATAGCTACCTGATTGACATCCCTGGTTCAATGATAACCTGATAAGGTCTCAAACTATGATATTTCAAAGCAGCTTGGGGAAACTTCTGGAAAAAAAATATCTTAAATCCCTCTGTGAGTAAAGGTGACTGTGGCAAGAAAAAAATAACTGTACAAGATGTTTACGTAGTGCAGTGAAAAAAACCTTGAGAGAACTCATCCTCCTTTTGCATTGCAGTGAATGTAAATATGCTAAATCCATAATCTAACAACAGGGACTTTGCTGTCTTCGCAGAACAACATTCAGTGAGTTCGCTGCCAAACACGCCAAGGATTCACGCTTTAAGGCCGTTGAAAAGATGAAAGACAGAGAAGCCATTTTTAATGAATATATGACAGCCTTCAGAAAGAAGGAGAAAGAGAACTCAAAGAATCGTGGAGAAAAGGTAAGGAAATGAAGTTTATACAGAACTATTACCTTATTTTACCACAAGTTGAGATGTCAATCCTATTAAACTTTCAGAAGGGGTGCTTGTTATTTAACTGACATTTAATACAATAGAAGCAAGTGCTCAGTGGCTGCACACAGAAGATCCAGGACCCCCTACCCAGACGTTATTATACATTGGATATCTCTTGGTTACTTTTTTAAAATACTTCACATTCGTTGTCATGAAATACACTATGTTCACAGACAAATACACTCGCAGACTGAGACCAAGAGTGCGACTGTCTGTTAGTTGTTCTTAAGCTGTAATCTGCCCTGGTGTTTGGTCCACACACTTGCTGTCTCTGTGGCTAGGGTTAAGTGCAGAGCGTCTGGGCTGATTGCCTTTGGCAGCTAAAGGTCAGCAATCAAACATTAATGCCAGTGAAATGTCACCTGTGTGGGGGGGCCATAGGTTAGGAGGGAGTGTTCACCAGGTGGGGTTCACCAGAGGATGCCCGTCTAATTCCGTGATAATCAAAACATATTAACAACGATCAGGTGTTTTAGTAACATTTTTGAACTGTTGTAATGGCTGGTGGCAGTAGTGACTCATTAACCACTGGATTTGGACATATGTTACTGCAAATGTATAGTTCAGTTATGAAACACAGTCACAGAATCCAACTATATAAGTTGGATAAATTTAACTTGCCTTGGTCAAAGCTGCAGTAGTGGTGGGCAATGAGTTGTCATCCCATGTGGGATTTGAACCACCATGCTTTCGCCTAACAGCCTAGATCTACACAGTTTATATTTGAACCTGTGTCCCTGCACTTTTATGTGCTGTAAACGTGTCATGTCTCCAACCCCTGGATCACTCCACCACAATACACTTTTATCTGCAGACATGGGCTTGGAGTCATTTTGAAGAAATTAGCTCTTTATTGGAGCAACTTCATATTATTTGGTGAAGATAGCAAAATGGTGAAATAGTTCACCCAAAAATGAAATTTCTGTCATGAATTACTCACCCTCATGTCCCGTAAGACCATCGTTCTTCTTTGGAAAACAAATTATTTTTGATGAAATCCAAGAGCTTTCTGACCCTGCATAGACAGCAATGCAACTGACACGTTCAAGGCCCAGAAAAGTAGTAAGGACATTGTTAAAATAGTCCATGTGCGCAAAACACCCCCCAAAAATAGCGACTTTATTCAACAATTTCTTCTCTTCCATGTCCTTACTACCTTTCTGGGCCTTGAATGTGGTAGTTCTCTTGCTGTTTATGGGTCAGAGAGCTCTCGGATTTCATCAAAAATATTTAATTTGTTTTCCGAAGATGAACGAAGGTCTTATGGATTTGGAACGACGTAATTCATGACAGAATTTTCATTTTGGGGTGAACTATTCCTTTAAGCCCCAATACACTATAGATTTATGTTGCTATTGTTTTCTTTAAGGTCAAGCAAGACTTTTTTGAGCTCCTGTCAGATTATCATGTGGATGGTCAGCAGCGCTGGAGCAAAGTCAAGGAAAAGATGGAGACTGACCCTCGCTACAAGGCTGTGGAAACCTCTGCAGCTCGAGAAGAACTCTTTAAGAACTACGTGGAGCGTCTTGCCAAGGTTAGTGAAGCTGCTTCACTTTACAATTTACATGGTGCCAACCCAACAAGTGAGAAATACCATTCAGAAATGCATATAATAAATACATTTACAGAATGGATTTGCCAAATGTAAAGACAATAAGACAAATGTATTGACAACTCAGCTTTTCCTGGTCCTTGATCTTGATACTGCTCCAGAATCCGAACTCTGAGAAAGAGAAGGAGCTAGAGAAACAGGCCCGCATAGAGGCCAGTTTAAGGGAAAGAGAGCGCATGGTGCAGAGATTCCGCTCAGAGCAGACCAAAGAGATCGACCGTGAGAGAGAACAGCACAAGAGGGAGGAGGCCGTCCAGAATTTTAAAGCACTCATGTCTGATATGGTAATACACATTGTTCGAGTATGGCTTTATATCGTGCCAGATTGAATATCTCAGTCTTGAACCTTAATCTTAAATCTAAGTGTAAAATTGTCATTGAAAATTGTTTTCTCCATGTGACAGGTAAAGTCATCTGATGCAAACTGGTCGGAGACACGTCGGACCCTGAGGAAGGATCACCGCTGGGAATCATCCTCACTGCTGGAGAGAGATGAGAAAGAGAGGCTCTTTAACGAGCACATTGAGGCCCTTGCAAAGAAGAAAAAGGAGCAATTTCGGCAACTTCTGGATGAGACGACCTCGGTACGTCATTACCTCGTTCATACCTCAGAACTCTTTTCGTTGTCCGTTTATCTGTTGTTAATCTGACTCAAATTCCTTCCTCTACATCAGATCAATTTGATGACATCTTGGAAGGAAGTGAAGAAACTCATTAAAGAGGATCCAAGATGCATCAAGTTTTCCAGCAGTGACAGAGTAAGGCCTGTCTTTGCCTCTTTATCAATTTTTCAATAAGTATGTGTTGTACTCCTCTGGTCAAAAAGTTATGTCTTTGTTAAAGCTAGTCTTTGTTCCTTCTGTTCACTTTTTCACCGTAGAAAAGACAGAGGGAGTTTGGTGATTACATCAAAGACAAGTACATCACAGCCAAAGCAGACTTCCGAACACTTCTGAAAGAGACCAAGTTCATCACCTACAAGTGAGAAGCTTAAAAATCTGATTATAAAATTCTAGATTCTAATTCTACCCTATATAAAAACAATTATTTAGTAAGAGAAAACAGCAACAGTAAAAACCTGTAACAACTGTCCTGTTAATATAGTTATAGTTCTTCTGACTCATTGCATTTTTTGTGTCTCCAGATCACGTAAGTTGATGCAGGAGTCAGAGCAGCACTTGTCGGACATTGAGACGATCTTGCAAAAGGATAAGAGGTACCTGGTTCTGGACTGTATGTCAGAGGAGAGGCAAAAACTCCTCATGGCATATGTGGAGGAGCTGGACCGCAGGGGACCACCTCCTCCTCCCACCGCATTTGAACCTGCTCGACGCTCCACTAAATGATAACACATACCTCCCAGCTATTTTTCCTTGAGCCCACACTACCACCGTTCACATTATAGACTCTCAGAAATGGTAAATCACTCCAGCTCAAAGGTTCTACTTGTAAAACCTTTTAAAGTGAATGGTACATACCCACTTGCCCATTAAGCTCATGCCACAGAGAATATCATGAGATAATGACCAATCAGTTCAGCTAAGCGTAAGACACAGACTTAAGTATTTGGACCAACTGGAAGGGTTTTTATATGATGCATTTCTAGGTCATCTCCATAAGTAGCCACAGTGTTTTCATGTTCTTACACAAACTCTTTAGCCGTCCATTTGAGGGTTAAAGCCACATTAGATGCTCATTGGTGATTAGAGAGTCTGTCTTGTGTTTGGGTAACTGTCCTGAACAACTTCTGGAGGTATGACCACCTGGTGCCTGCCGACCTTTTTTTTTTTTCCCTCCTGCTACAGTCTCAAATTGCGAACATCAATTCCATTTCACGTGTCCCATCTTTTGCTCCGAACTGTGATTTGCTGAAATTGGGAGAACCTCCCAGTTTTGTGAACATTTTTGGTGACTTTAGTCACCCACAGGGATATTCAAGAATTATGAAAGCCTCTCTATGTAATTTTAACCAGCTGTTGGGTTAACATGTAAGATGTTTCTAGATGATGAATATATATGGATATGTATTCATTAGCTTGTTTACAATGTGTTATGACTGACCGTATGAACACTAGCAGTTGGCCATGTCAACTGGTCTTGCGGTTTAATTTAATTGTCCAGATGTTTCTTAAAAAAAAAAAAAAAAGATGTTTTTTGGACTTGCTTTATGTACAGCTGAAGTTGAATAAAAGCAACTGTTTTTTTTTTTACTTCTGTGACTGGATTGTACATTCTGCAAGTGTGTGCAGTATGTGTAGAACAGCTCAAAGCAGACCACAACACAAAAGAAACCAACACAAGTCCTTAGTAGGTAATATATATAAATTTATTTTACACAAATTCATTCCCTAAATACTTTATAGCATATTCATTCTGTAGACGTTTTCATTCCCATTTTAACGTGTAAATAATCTCATATTAAAAAGGGGCAAATTGTAGATAAATAAAAGATATCAACATCTATTTTTAACAATACCATAAGCAGGAGAGAGCTATCCACAGCTTTTCGGCGTTTTTATTGTCTTGGTGGACCTGTGTGCACAAGACATCACCACACACTGGTTTCTTTAGTGATATTGCTACCAATTTTAATATATAATACATCTTTTTTTTTTTTAAACATAATACAACACAAATACAGTCATTTCCATATACTCAAATCATATCAAGCCAGTTTTATCACTTTTATCTTGTTCAGAAGAGACACAAAACAGAAAAAGAAAAATGAAAACCATAACTCATCATTTATGATTAGTCACAATGAGGGAGCCAAGTACAGGTGAAGTCTGATCTGTTGTGTGTTTTTGTTTTTTTCTGTTGACAAAATGTAAAAGAACAGGGATTCTCACTTTCTTACTGTTTTCCTTCCTTGGGATCCTGATGTTCCCAGGGCACAGGATCATTTTCCTTGGACTGGGATCCAGTCTCCCTCTCCTGCCAGAACTGCTCTACGTCTTGCAATACTATTCCATCCTTGTTGGTCGGGCTCTCCTGCTGTCCTCCACTCTGGTCCGGTTGCTTTTCAGGCTTTTGCTCCTCTGTTCTCCCAGGCTGGTGTGGAGGGAGGTGGGCTGATGTTTCGGGTCTCGGGGTGGGTGACTTTGGGGCAGTCGGGGTGTGTGGTCCTGGCTTGTGTTGTTTCGGCGGTTGTTTGCGTAGGGTGAGCCTTCGCCACAAACCAATGTAGCCCTCCCTGAACTCCTCGGAGAGGGCGAGAACGATGAGAGGGTTGACTAGTGAGATGGAGAACATGAGGAGCTGGGCGGAGAGAGTGAAGAGGACCGGAGGGAAGGCACCATCGGTCTCTAGTGCGTGTCGCATCCAAACCCAGGACACCCATTGTGGGAGCCACATGGTGGCCATGGCCACCGTCAGGCTAAACAGCATCAGGGTGAGTTTACGGGATCGGATCTGCGTCCGCAGGTTCTGAGTCTTGCTGGACCTGCGCTGGCATCGTCCATACGCCTTCCAGAAATAAAGTAAGGCGAAACTCAAAGGTGTGCAGTAGGCCAGGAGAGGGTACGCCTTGACGTATACGGACATGAAATCACGGGCATCGACTGGCACTGCTTGAACACAAATCATTCCACTTGCTTCTCTTTGCAGGGTGGAAAAAAGCCACTGGGGAATGGGGACCACACATGCCAAGAGCCAAGTAAAGAGTAGGACTACCAGGATAGTCTTCAAACGGATGCTTACCTGCTTGGTGGGGTTACTGACGTACCTGTAGCAAGCTTTGGCCATGATGGCCACGGTAAAGCTCTTTGCAGCCATACAGGAGTGCAAGAACCAATCACAGGTCTTACAGACAAACAATCCCAGGGTCCAGCTGGCACGGGAATAAGCAGTGGCTTTGAAGGGAACAGAAAATGCTAGGACCAGACCATCAGCTAGCATGAGGTTGAGGATGAGTGCGTTGATCAACGATAGTTTACTTTTACGCGCGTTGGTGATCAGGACTCCCATAGCCGTTACATTCCCGGTGAAACCCAGGACGCAGATGACTCCCAGCACCACTGGAATCAAAACCCTCAGATCTCCGTGATCCAGGTGCTGATATCCACTTCTCTCCAGAAATGAGCGTCTATCCACGGAACTGTTCCCGGCGCTGATGTTCATAGCAGGTAATTTATCCATTTCCGCTGTGATGGGTTGGTAAATGGAAATAAATTTGGCAGTATGTGCACAGAGAACAAAATTCTCTCTCTCAAAACTGCGTCTATACGCGAATAAACTCCGCGGGCTTGTGGAATTGATCAGTTCCCGCGCTCTCTTCCCGCTTTTGACTAGACGGCGCGAAAGCGGAGCGACTTTATAACGGACGTTTTGATTGACAGGTGCCGTCCCCAGCTGACTGACAGCGTTTAATTTCGCCTGTCGCGATCCTCCTGAGGCCAATTAAAATGATTTCGGGTAATAAGCACTGACTGCTACACACTGAGTTAAACTTATTGCTTCTATTGTCACTGGAAATGATGGATTTTTTTATTTCCTGCCGAAGACAAAGGCTTGATGATTGCAAATGGAAATATGAAGGAGTAGGAATATGAATGAATTTTGATGAGAGATTTTACTTAAGTAGCAAAGATTTTATTTCCTCGAACTGAAATAATGTAGCTATTTTAGCCTACTTTGTCATATTTAATGTTATGGTAACACTTTAAAATAAGTTATTTGCACCTTTTATAATGTTTGCCATATTTACACCCTATATTGTATATTCATATAGGAGAGAACGGATAGTTTTTATCATGGTAGGTTTGTTGTACATTTGAATTGAAGTATAAACACCTGCAAGCCACAAAAATGATTTAACATGGCCTCCCAGGAAAAACAGTTAATAGGTTGATGTCCCATTAATGGAGCATGTTGTCACACTATGAGCGTATGTGAATGTATACTTTTCTCTTGAACCAAATTTACTCTTTCGTAAATTTCATAGGCTTGTGGTCTTATTGTGTCCACATTTTGTCCAAAAGCTACAGCAAAAATATCAGAATACTGAAATTTTAATTAGATAGAATTCAGAGAATTATTATAATTTAAAACAAGAATTTCTGGAATTGGGCTGTTGTCTTAATACCTTAAAATTATATTTAGACTTTTATGACTAGCCGTAGTCCCTTGCATAGAAGTGTAATTACATTTTTAATTATTTGTATGCAAATGAACGAATATATTATGAATTATAATAATCCATATTTGTCAATGTTTTTATTAATGTAAGTTAAGTATTATTTTACCAACCAAAATGCTAATAAATAATCCATATAAATAGGGCACAGTGTACTGTATTTCCGTATTTATTTATTTTTTTTACAGGTGTTTTACGTGTATTTTGAATTTTGCGTTTCAGTGCAGGGTTAACGGAAATGTTCGTAAAATTAATGGATCATTTCCCGTAATAAGATGCCAGTGGTATTTCTTTAACAGATTTATTTCTTACAGTGTATGTTTACAACAATTACTCTTCCAACTGTAAAATCATAATTAATTAGTATGAAGATCCCAGACTTTATTCTGCCCTCTTCTGTCTTTTATTTTATTTATATTATTTTTAATTTGGTATTTTCTGTCTTTAAATTACAGTGTAGCCTACTGTTGGTTAGTCCCTAATATTCCGCCAAATATCTCCTTTTGTGCTCTGCAGAGGAAAGAATATCATATGGGTTTGGAACAACGTGGGTGAGGAAATTACAGCATTTAGATTCTTTGTATTTGTATGAAAGGGTCATAGAGACAGTATGTCTGTCTCTTAAACTGTCACACGAGGGCGCCATTGTTTAAGTGTAGTGAAAAGAAGAACAACAAACAGATCAATTTTATTTCAACTTCTTTTTCGTTTCTTTTTATTTTGAACGAATTCCATTAAGCATAAAGACTGCATGGCAAATAATTGCATGTAGATACATTCTGAGCTATAAAACTTTGTTTCATTAAGAAGTTTACATCTGAAGTTTTTTTTTTTTCTTCAGAAGAGAACATTACTGGTTCATTTGTACATAATAAAATTCCCTGATATCATTTAACCTTCACGTCATGTATAGGCTACATCATGATACCGGTATTCCTGTCATCCTCAGGCCAAAGTGATGTAACTGAACGATGACACTTTAACAGTCTCAGACAAATGCAGTGGAAACAATGGAAAAAGATGACCTCTGATTGTTACAGGTTCATTTGATGGTACGGAACAGATATTTTCTTCATTGGCTCATTATAGATGACATGTTGCATGCAATAATACTTTTCACCCAGCACGGCACTGAAGAATAAAATAAAAAAAAAATCAGGGTATACTGTAAAGTTATGAGCATACTGAGATAGTGGAGACTATAATGCAAAATTCAAGTACTTCAGTTCTCTGTACTGAAAATCCATGTCACTGCAATTCTTTTCCCTTCTTACACAAAGCTATTTTTCACATTTCTTGTAAAAACATTCATACTTCACAACCCAAATATCACCCTTCCGAAAACCCTCCCACCCTCGACCCCGTCTGCCGCCCAAGTACCCACATATGAAAAGAAGGCACCACAGCTTATTAATGGTTACATCTAAATAAGAGGACAACATGAAATGGCAAAACATGACCAATGGGATTGACTTTTACTTCAGAGCTCCTTTCAAGAGGAATAATCAGGTCGCAAGGGACTGTGACTCCGTCCACAGATTGTTTGTTTCAACACTACAATCAGCGCAGATCACATTCTTAGTCTATTACGAATCGGTCAGACATTTCAGAGGAACTTGGAGGGCATTGTGTTTCAAAGGGAATGAAAATCCATTGTTTTGTTTTTTTTGTAAAGGCACCCCTTTGTTTCCGATGCCAGGATGTCAGCGAAGGCCTGTCTTTTTGCCTTACTAAAGATTCTTCATATCATTGCAGTGAAAATGCACATTTGTCCAGATTTAAAGAGTCAGGCATTTCCTTCCAGCAGAGAAATGAATAAATACGATAAATAAACAAGTTTACGGAAGAGGAAATGCAGATATTTAATAGAGGAAGAATGATTGTGCAGGGCAGGATGCTTCTTGTTTGTGAAAGTCTGGCAGCATCCTTGCACATGGCCAGCATTATCTGTCCACACTTCTCCCTACATCATAGGTAACTTCCTGTTTCTCATCACAAAAGACACCTTGCAATATCCTGCTGAGCTGCAGCATTTTGTTCCTCTTTTTCTCTCTTTTCAGGTACGTGTGGAGGTGGTACAGTTGTGCTAGTTGACCTTATCCTGGAATATGTAAAGGTTATTGGTGGCTGCCACAGCGATGATGTTCTCGGAAGGATGCCAGGCAGTGTGGAGAATTTTCTTGCTAAAGTCCAGGCTGTCCACACTGATTTCATCTTTGCGACGCTTTCCGCCCACACACACCTTGCGCGGTTTTAGGATCGCCCGAGGCTTGCTGTTCTCCCGGGACGCTTCCAGTGTCACGTCACGCTTCGTATTACGATCGAACATTCGGAAGAAGTTGTTGTAAGAACCAGTCATGATCACACTGGAAACATCAACAATATTCATTATTAGATCATTATTTTGCTTTTGAATGTTTGTGCATTGATTTGTCATTCACAATTGGACCAGTATGTTTATTAAAATAAATATTTATTACAGATGTGCAAAACACTGACCTGTCTGATCCATTCCAAACACATTCAAATTTGTCGAAGATGCAATCATTCTCATACAGCGAGCACAGCTTACTTCTTAGGTAATCGTGTACCTGGTGGATGAAATGGTGAAAATGGTTTTGATTGTTAATTTAGTAAACACTGGTTTAGACATATCTAAAAATTCATCTCTTTTTAGACAGAGTGTGACTTTTAAATATCCCATCATATAAATGGATGGATTTTTCCTGTGTTGGTGTATTTTCTAGCCTATTGGTGGAAGATAATAATAATAATTCATTACATTTATATAGCGCTTTTCAAGGCACTCAAAGCGCTTTACATACAAGGAGGGGGAGGGGGAGGGGGGGGAGGGGGGGGGGGGGAATCTCCTCAACCACCACCAGTGTGCAGCATCCACCTGGATGATGCGACGGCAGCCATATTGTGCCAGAACGCCCACCACACACCAGTTTTACTGGTGGAGAGGAGACAGAGTGATGAAGCCAATCAGTGTATGGGGATGATTAGGAGGCCATGATGGTCAGAGGCCAATGGGCAAATTTGGCCAGGATGCCGGGGTAACACCCCTACTCTTTTTCGAAGGACATCCTGGGATTTTAATGACCACAGAGAGTCAGGACCTCGGTTTAACATCTCATCCGAAAGACGGTGCTTTTTACAGTATAGCGTCCCCATCACTATACTGGGGCATTAGGACCCACACAGACCACAGGGTGAGCACCCCCTGCTGGCCTCACTAACACCTCTTCCAGCAGCAACCTAGTTTTTCCAGGAGGTCTCCCATCCAGGTACTGACCAGGCTCAGCCCTGCTTAGCTTCAGTGGGCAACCAGTCTTGGGCTACAGGGTGATATGGCTGCTGGCATAAGATGTCTTGATTTGTGCCTAAGAGGCTGATGAAGTAAAGTATGACTATTTGAGAAACTAAAGATATCAGCGAACCATGATTGGAGGTAGGTGATGTTTATGATTCAAGGGACAGGATGTCATTCTAGAGAGCATTTTATTACATTTGTGCAGTGCAGTATTTTTGGTCTGATTCCTGAAAGACAAAGATTCTAAATTTATAAACGTGTATGTGTGCTACAAGTTTGTCTTCCAAAACAGCCAAATATAAATTAACGAAGCCCTTAAAATCCAAGCATTAGTCTTCAATACAAATAGTTTGCAATTAAATTAGCCAATGTCGTACCTGATAGGTTTCCAGTGGTTTGCTCTCCATGTTGAGATCCCAAACCTTCACAGTCAGGTAGTCACGTGTCATCAGGTACCGCCCACTGTGGCTGAACTTTACGTCAGAGATGGAGGAGATGATTTCAGAGAAAAATGAGCGATTGCTTGGGTCTTCTGGCTCCTCGAAAACTAGAAGAGAATGAGAAATGAAATACAGAAATGTTAAAATGAGGATAAAACGTCCCGTCCGCATTGAATATCCCATTTCACTCAGAAATTTCACAGAAGTAAAATGAATTGTGAGCTCTGTTTCGTGTTCGCTTTAAAAACAAGGAACTTTCCAAAGAAAGTTTTCCTGAATCACTTTCACTGTTTGCTTCCCAACACGTCATAAATCTGCCTGGCTCGCCAGGGAAATAATACACCTGTCAGAGCAGAGAAACAGATATTTATCATCTACTATCGATTATCCCCTCACTGTTTTGTTGACTCAGTTGCGGATTATCCTGTGATGTGTCTGCAGGCGTCTACACAGCAGATGAAAAAACACGGGCAGAGGGGGAGGAAACAGATCAATGCTTGCAGCGATATTTGGGCACTGGTGGACTGCAGGTGTTTGTCATGAGCGTGCCATGTCACATTGTGAGCCTGTCCACCTGCAGTCTTGCTGGGTGTCATTCAGAGGGGACTAATGAGTCCTCTGGGGAGTGATGTGAGGGGCTACGGCTCTCCGCCTAGACTCCGCTGCTGCTTGGAGCCCTGCTGGGCTTGGTTAGCCTCCCAGATTGATTTTTAAGAATATTCTCTGGGATGCCTGGAAGATTTATTAGTGTGGATGGAAGGAGCAACACACGCACACACACTATGCAATAGAGAAGACACTGAGGAGGTCTTTCCTGAGGCAGACTGGCACATCCGCCTGCTGTGAGATCATGTACCAAGGAAAAAAATGACAGATGTGTGTATAATTTAGGTCAGTGTGGTGCTGGAGATACAAACCAAGATGGCTAAAACCGAAACCCTCACAGTTGTTACCCCCTCCAGCAAATCTGGCCTTTTAAAATTCAGCAGCAGTATGTAAATATCTATTCAACAGGATGTGAGCACATGGACCAGTGAGCACGTCGATAAAGCTAAGGAAATGACCAAATTCTTTCAGCGGTATGAAAAATATAGGCACAGCTATCTGCCCTTGAGCATTGATTTTTATGCCAAGCTTAAATGTCAATGCATTCAATCTGATCATCAAATGCACATGGAAGCCTCCCACCTTAAACTGGAGACCAGAGTGGCTATGAAATATGTCAATTTGTGGTTCTCAATTCAGCCATGTGCAGCCAAAGGGGATGCCACTGTATTCCACCAGTACAGGTTCATCAGTCTGCATTGTGTCCAATCCCCAAATGAAATTAGTCATTTAAGCTCAAGGAGACGCAATCATATTAAAAATTAGCATAATCCTCACCTCCAACGCCCTCGCCCTAGGTGGAATAGAGGCTAAACCCTGTCATGGCGTATGTAGTGGCTGTGCTCTCTAGAGACAACAGTGTTTCTGGAGCTGTACTGGCCCTTGCATTCGTAATGTTACAATAAAGGTTGGTAGAATGCAGGAAAGACTTATTTAAAGAAGGTCTACAATATGTTAACGACTTTAAAGAAGCTTTATTAGTGGTGTTTGCTAAAGCAATAGCAAACTCTTTTGGGGCTTTGTTCAAATCCCTAATCCTAAGTATTAAATGTTGATGCATAAAACTCCTGCACTAGAGACATGAATAATAACTCAAATCCTACAGTTTGGTGAGGAGATGATGTGCTATTACTTTTCTAAGCAATCAGCCTCTGTTTCTTTCTGCTGCATTTCAGCGGATTATCGCAGGCAGGCTGACAACCAATAAGAAAGAAACACTGCAGATCTCTTTTGTTATCTCAAAGTCTAACACAGAGACATTTCTCATCAAATTCTTCCATAATCCAAGTTATCTGAGCTAAGCTATTCACATTCATACTAGTCTTCAGTATTATTCAGAAATCTTTTTAATATGCTGATCTGGTGTTCAAAAAACACCTGATATTAATGTTCAATATTTTTGTGGAAATATTTTTTAGGATCCTAAACCTTCGAACAGTAGTGTACAGTAGTCTCAGGTAACTTTTTTTCCTTCTAGGGTTGCATTGACTTACATTTTGAGTGGTTGTCACAGAGTGCTGATGCCCTCATGTCACACAGACGTATGGAGCCTTTACTGCTACTGTAGACGAAGGTGTTGCACTGGTGAGGGTGAAACTCTGCTGCCGTTATCACCTCCGTCAGCTCCTCCATGTTCGCTGGCTTAATGTCTACAATGTCTGAAAAGCAGCTCAGGAAAACCCATCAACTTGTAGGTTTAGTAGTAGTGCAATTAATGAGGAAAAGATTTAGATTTACAACAAATAATTTACAATTGTGCTGGACTCAACACTAAAGGTAAACTTTCTTTCACAAAAACAAGCTTTTGTCAAATTTAATGACATGAAAGGATACTGAAGCTTCTGTTTGTGATCTCTAGGTTCCAAAGGTTGATCCTCAAGTCATCGGTGGACATAAAGGTTTCATAGTCGCTGTTGACAGAGATTGAGTTGATGTGGTATGTGTGCGCATTGGAAAAGACTCTCCGAGGTGTAGCCTCAACCATGAGGTCCATGGGCTGCAGTACTGGCACCTGAGAGAAGATGAGAGAAAAAAAAACGTCAGTATCTGCTGTACCAATTGCAACAGCCACAACACAGTCATCCGTTATCCAAAGATTGTTGGTCATATCACCACTAGGGACCCTCTTGTCATTCATCAGCAAGAACTGGGGCATAATAAACCACAACTCTATTTAAAGAATGCTGAATTAAGCAGCAGGTCAGAACAGGGAGACAGTTTTGCTTATTTTTATATTCAGTTTTTTTTTTTTTTTTCAAAGGAAGTAGATGTTTTTATTCATTATAAAAATGTCTTTTGTCCAAAGTACAGGCCATCAAGTATGATATTCTGGGCTGTAATGCAAACTAAAGGCTATTGACTGCATACATTAATTAACACAGGGAGGAAAACTGAGCTCCTCAAACCATATCATGGAGTCTTTAATAATTGGTAGAACTGATTAAAATGCACGATTAACCTTTTTTTAGAGTTCTATATTTGGCACCTCACATCTAATTGGGGCTAATGACCATTATGATTTGGCATTTGGCATTTTGTGGGCTGGGACCATCCAGCGGGACACATTTTATAAAAAGTCCACTGAACTACACTTCCTGCTGTGAGCTGGTGCCCAGAACAGCACCAATGCCCCACCCGCAGTTCCTAATTGCAGTATGCAGATGTGGCCTGTTTAACTGACACTGATGTTTAGAGGCAGTGCATGTCATTCCAAAAAGAGAGTCACTCATTACCACATCACAGAAGCACCTCTGGCTTATGTGAGAAGCATTTAAATCAATCCTTAGCTCTAAAATTACCCTTCAGGCTTTTAAACCACTATTGTAATGTTGGTGCATTCAGATGCAGAGCTAAAATGATTCTGTGGTGTAGGATGATTGCAGTGAGCTTTTAAAGTTGAATATGTATATCAGGCTGTTTTGGTTTAGCTGTGCACGCTCAAGTGCACACATTAGAATTTCATGTGCTGTTTGTTTATCATGCTGACAGATTTATATGTCATCCTTTTATTAGTCTCAGCATAAGATGGCACACCCATGGACCACCCACAGTTTATTCACTGGCCATCTGATGCTTTCATAAGCATCTGATATTTTCATAAGAGTACAATGTATGGCTTTTAGGAAGAACTAGTCAATGGATTTGCCATGTTGTCATCAACAGTTGAAAAGATGAGGCATCTAGTAGCATGTAAATCTATCACACTTTGTATATATTGAACACTATTCATTTGTGATTCCAGAAGTTTCAAGAACTGTATGTGCTTCAATAGTTATTGAGTTAAAAGAAATATGAATTCATTTTTGTATAAGTTTTTTCAGCAATTTAATTATGTTAGATTGTTTTAATACAATAATAAGAATTTAAATAATTTGAAGTTGGCTGAGGCCAAATACTGGACCCTAGCCCCCTGGTTGAAAACTACTGCTTTAAAACAGCATTAACTGTCAGTTATTTGTCTGTAATATTTTAGCTAGAATAATTTGGTAGTTTTATGTTGATACACTCTTAAAAACAAAGGGAGTTTTCACTGTGATTCTATAGAAAAACAATTTTTGGGGTTCCCTTAAGGACCTTCCAGTGAACAATTCTCAAAAGATTCATTTATTCTTAGTGCGAAGAACATTTTAATAATATAAAGAACGCTTTTCCACTATAAAGAATCTATTATGCTTGGAAAGGTTCCATTAATGTTAGAGGTTCTTCATGAAACCATCAATACCAATAAAGAACCTTTATTTTTAAGAGTGTATTCAGATGTCTGGCTACAGGAATCTGTCCTTCTCTTTACATATAAAATAACTGTGGAATCTAAGGAGGTCCCTCTGTTTTTAATGTCTCTTCAAGGAAAATGACCTCCTGTGCCAAACTCAGCAGTCCCACATTAGTTCAAAGAGCAAACAGATCACACAGGAGGAAAGCAGAGAGCGAAAGACCATTGAACAGATAAGAAAACGCATTTATTATCTACCACTGAGACGAGCAGGGGGATGGGGGATTGGCCAACACCTTGCTTTCAGTTTTTATGGCACAGACAGCATTAGTAGGTCAAATATCACAAGAATCCATTTTGATTTGCTTTATTGTTATAAAAGGTCAGGTATCCGCTGGCTTTAAATGGCACACCGGTCACATCTTGTATCACGTCAGCTCATGGACTGCAGAAACTAGACCACTGCAAACCTTAGGGGTAACATTGCATACTGAGACAAGAGTAAGATCACAGTGCTGGCACTAGAGACTGCCAGAACACATGACGTGTGTCTCATCTCTCCCCTCCTCCCTCACAACCGGAGCTCCACGATAAACCTGTCTCTGCATCTCCACCGCACATACATTTCACGGTCCAAACGGGATTGCCGCCCGCTCTGTGCCATCACCCCGGTGTCAGGCTAATCTTCAGCCCGGACAGACAATGGTGGAGGAGTGGAGTGCTTTAATCCATTAGGCCATGGAGCAGAAAACAGACACCCCACCAAACATTAATGGGTACTCGGAGTCGCGCCCTCTTTGTATCTGTATTCAATTTGGAGGGATGAGTGGAGAACGAGTGAGAAGGAGAACAGAGGGAGGAATGATTGTGAGCCCGTTCACTGCACATTATTGTCTGTCTTTGTCCTCGCTGTTTGATTATGAATGAATGCCTTTTGGTCGCTGACAGCTCATCATTTGTCAGCATTGGTGCTGAACACAGAGAATGAGATTTTCATGTGAGAATGTGAGAGCGAACAGCAGCAACTTCTCAAAGCATTAATGAGAACATGCACCAGCAGACTTATAATAAACCTCTGACATCCAGGTACGAGATTGAAATAGATGTACTTCAGTGGAGGATGAAGTGTAACTGCCATTTCAGCTTCAGCTAACTACATATTTCAACATGCATTACTGTCAGCTAAACCACTGAAAATGTACACAAAACCTTGAAAGAACATATATCTGTATAAATAAATAAGAAATTAGATTATGCTTAAAGAAAATGAAGCCTGTTTTAAAGACTATTCATATTTCCTGTATTGTGACAATTTTCATGAAAATTAAGGACATTCTCATTTTTTATTTATTAATGCTCTTAGAAATAGGCTTCATTTACTTTGTGCAAAATATGATGTCTTTATTTTCTTTTGTTTACTGTCAGAATCATATTCTGAAATATCTAGTGAACAGACATAATACATATTGAGTATTGTGTATTTGCAGGTGGTGATAAGACTAGCATACTTAACCCGTAACGTGGTGATGGTGGCCGGGTCTCTGATTCTTCCATCTTCATCCTTCAGGTTATATCCCTCCGGTCTCTTATCCCTCTCACTGATCTTCCACAGTTTCACAGTTTTATCTGAAAATAAACCATTACACACAGAGCAGCTTTAGTATACCATTTGGAAGGAAGCAAAGCATGACAAAAAAAGAAACTGAGAGAAAGAAGAAAATAAGAAGGTGGGCAGTGGGAAATTTTGCAGTCTGTGGGACACAATCTGGCACACGGCTGGAAAAGATCCAGCACCAACAGAGAATTTAAACCGTAGCCATACCATCTGAACGTGGGGAGATGTATGATGTCATTGGAAGACTTGACTGTTCCCTAGGCCTACTGTTCCAGCAGTCTTTTGTTAAAATGACAGTAGCTATCACATACAAATTGTAGCTCCCATTAAGACTAAGATCCTAGTTTGCGGTCTAACGCATTTGTTAGTGAAGTCTGGTTTTGCTGACTTTAAAAATATCTTCTTTTGTGTTCCACAGAAGAAAGTCAGTCATACACATTTGGAGCAATGTGAAGATGAGAAAATGATGACAGAATGTTCATTTTTGGGTGAACTTTCCTTGCAACGGCATTGAGATCTCAAACATGGACTCACCATTGGTGGAGAGTAGGAAGTAGGCAGCATTCTGCTGAGGCAGCCAGCGTATTTTATTGATCTTCTCTTCAATCTCTAAACTCTTCAGGTAGTCAAACTCCGGCTCGTGACTCTGAAACGTGCTGTAAACATTATACTCCCCACGTCTGTGAGGCTGGTTCTTGCTCTGTGGGCGAAAGGAGAGAAAAGCCATCATCTAAGTTGAGCTGCGTAGTAGCTCATTACTAGCATATGTTGTGTTATGCTTGCATATAGCTACTTTATGTGGAGTGAGATAACTACATTCTTATTGGTAATGGAAAGCGTAATCAAATTAGTCAAAAATATATAATAAATGAACATTCAAGGGATAAAGGATGTGTGGAACTTTGTAAATAATGAGCACTGAGATCAATGGAAATCTGCAGAGCTTTCTGTCTGTGAATATCCCATAATGTACTGCTGATTCTGTTAACAGCTAATTGCAGGTTTCCTGGTCACAGTTGGACTATTACATTAATGCATTCGCAATCAATGGCAGTCTGGAAATAGGGAAGGTTTCACGTTGGGAACCATCAAAACCAATAATTGTGTAAACCACTCATGCAGTTAAATTAAAGTAAACAGAGAAGGAGTCCCTCTCTAGAGGGGGCTGTAAGAATCTACCCATGTGTGTGAAGTAGTGGCGTTTAGGGTATTGTGCAGAAGGCGGCATGTTCATATTTGACTGTATTGGCTGACAGCATAGCATCTATTTTAGTGGAAAAATAAACAGATTTCAACAGAAAAATCCTGCATAAGTGGTGTAACTACCTACAATTTGTAATGTTACAGTAGTTCAGCAGTGACAGCTTTCCAATTTCTAGTGTAGTGTGACCAAACACCAAAACATTGTATTGCTCACAGCTTTACTGAATGGCTCTTCCTCTCATGTCATATGCTGGAAAGTCCAGTTTATTTCAGTGAATCTGGTTCCTTTTGGGCTGTTTATGTAAATGAACAGATTCAAAAAAGGATTCACTGATTTAAGACACTAAATACCATTTTAGGCCTTTTAAAGCTGAATATTTCAGGTGGGTACATGACACTTTTTGATCATCTGTTAATGGCATTGTTTTCTAAATGTGATTCAAATGGCTATATCAGTAACCATACTTGTTTATTATTTATTATTTAATTTCAGTTATTATGACATTAATTGTTGCTGTTTATTAGTACTGTATGTTTTTAAACTAAGTGTGGTCTAGTTTCATATTTGTCTAGTTGTGCATCTAGTCTATTTAGTGTAAATTGTTTGGTTCAAGTTTACTGTTTAAGATGCTATCATCCTAACTGAGGTTAATTTATTTTTTAAAAAATGTCATTGTTTTTGTCCCAGAAAAATAACTCTTATTAACTTATTAAATTAAATATCCCTGCATAATTCTACAGTATATAAAAAGTTTTACCAAACAGTTCTGACTCAAACTGTATGGACAAAAAACACTACAACATTTCTCAAAATATCTTTTTTTATGTTCCACAGAAGAAAGAAAGTCAAACAGATTTGGAGTGACATGAGGGTGAGTAAATGATGTTTGGTGAACTATCCCTTCAAGTAACTTCAGTGTAGTAAGCTACTTAATGTTACTAGCTTGTAGTTAACTTCTAAATGTCCGCAAAACTGTACTTGCTGTTCACTGTTTTGAGAACAAACACATGAAAAAAGCTTTATGTCTGAGCATGTGCACCTGAGGTTTATAGAGACCTCACCTGTACCATTGTGTGTCTGTTGAAACCTTTGGTAAAGCCACAGGAAGTTGTGTTATAGGGTGCGGCTCTGTGGTTTTTGCTCACACAGTAAGAAAAGCACTGATTTTATTGACCTGCTGTCGTTCTGTACGGCGCTCTTGTTTACAGGAATGAATGCATATGAAAGATTTCATGGTTTTATCTTACCTCTTGCTCCCTTTGGAAAACTACAACTCTTCCTCCCTTGTCTCCCGTGGCCAAGAGCTCTCCAGTAGAGTTGAACTCCACAGTAGAGATGATGTCAGCTGCAACAGAACACAAGAGAGCCTTTATGTATACAAGACTTACCACTCTTTTTAAGGGATAATGTACGGTTAGCTGGTCATTATCGTAAAATAAACCAAAACAAGTTGATCTTCTATCTTATATCTCAGGTTATTTGGAGGTTAATGACCGGCTCACTGTACATTATGCCACTTATTACACAACTACTTACTAAACAAATAAATGGACATGAAATATTGATTTGAGTGTACATGATTTTATTATATAACAAGAAAGAGATTGTGGAGTAATAGGAAAGATTAAACTAGGTAGGAACTTGGTCAGTTATACAGTTTAGCATCATAGGGAATAATTCTTACTATTAACTAGTTGCTTATTAGCATGCTTATTATTAACATATTGGCTGTTTATTAGTACTTACAAAGCACATATTCTGCTTGGCCATATTCTACACCCCTAATCCTACCCAATACCTAAATTTAACAACTACCGTACTAACTATTAAAAGGAAGCAAATTCATAGTTTATTGAGGCAAAAGTCATAGTTAGTGGTTTGTTAATAGCGAGAATTGGACCTTAAAATAAAGTGTGACCAAATATTTAACCACAGAATGCTTGCTCTAGACAGCTGTGTAATACGTTTTTGTATACAACCAAACCCACACTCCAGTGGCTAGTAATTATAAGTTTGGGAGGATATTGCATGCTGTGTGCCTACATTCAGAGAACAACACACATAATATGCATGTGTTGACATTTGGTCTGTTGCAATTGGTTACAAGACATTAAAAATTAAAAACAATGTTTGTCATCATTAACATCAGACCTTATGGGTACGTTTTGATATGCCATATGTAAAGTAACTGCATCAATGGAAAAAAAAAACTGTACAAATAAAAATGCCTTGACTGGACATGAATGCCAGTTTCTAACATCTTAAATATCTATCTTTTTTCTTCAGACAAAGCTATTGTGTGACTCCTGATAGCATGAACATCCTGCTAAACTTCATACATAGAAGAAAGAAAGTCATACAGGTTTGGAAAGGCTTGAAGGTGAGTAATTGATCTATTTCTTTAATTTTACATTATAATAATACATGTTGCCAGAAGAATATCAACTCATAGGACAGTTATTCTCAGGTGTGCTTCACGCTATTCTTATAACAAGAAAGTGTTGGGAATGTGTATGAAATATTTAGACAGGGCCACTGTGCTCTGCAATACCAGAACGCAATAAATTAATGAGCTTTGTCTAATCTAGTAATCACAGCAGAATTAAAAGCTTCCATAAATGCATTTGTTTGACAAATAACATGTGATTTGCAGGAAAACAGCAATTAGTCCTCCATCTGCATATGTTAAAAGCATGCACACGCTTAAAATCTGCCTCTCTTAGCTGTCAATACCGATCGGAAGAAAGGTGTTCCAGTGCCCCACATTTGTGAGAAAATAGGTTAAAAGAGACGTAGGAAGTTTTTGTGTATACAAATACATAAAATAATCCCTCAGAATCATTTTATGGGATCCCTGGATCAAACCAGAAGGCTGAAAAGACATTCAGTGCACTTAAACAGATAAAGAGAGCAAGAGCTGCCATTCCCGCAGCATGAACAGCTCCGAATTCTCCGCCCCTCCGGAGAGAGCCGACGCTCTCCTCCTCCGACTATCATTTTCCTTCCATTCATTATCATCTGACACAGAAATACACAACATCCTTCACATTCAACACTAAATCCACGGGATTCGCCACTGAGGACAGAAACTGCCACACAATTTACATACGACAGGATTAGCTCGAGACATCTAATAAATCAGTCTAGAAAGACTGATTATAACGCTGGTACACAGAGAAAGAGAAGCAAATTCATCTATCAAAAAACAGTCATTCATCTTTTCCAGGTATACGATACAAAACAAATGTGGTGATTGATTGTATTCATCTAAATGTTTCTGAACCTCTATTCTAGGCTAATTGCATCTGTAGGAGTGTTTCCTACCTTTAAGAAATCTTCTTTTATCTTCCTCAAAAAGATGCATTTGTTTGAAGGGTGATGAGCTCAAAACAGCAGATCACATTGCTTGATTATTCTGTATGGTTCTGCATGCAGTAGAAATCTACAGACTTGCTTTCGTAGATGTTGCGTCTTTAGTGGAATCCGCTTATGAAAGACGAAGTGGGTGAGATGTAACAAGTAGGAAAGCGTGCTTCAATTTTTTTGTTGTTTTTGAGAACCCACACACCCTCAATGGATTTATTGCTTGCTGAATTGAAAACGGGAGGAAGTGGTTGCCATGGAGACCCCTTCCATTACTCTTGTGCTACATTTGACTGAAAGACTTTGCTGCGTATTTTAAACAGCCTGAATGCGTGGTTTACAGCATCTGATGCCGGTCAATGGCACAGTGAGGGAGACACTGAGAAAATGTAGTCTATTTTTGAACATGGCTACTGAATGCTGAAATACACACAAATAGCTGAGGAACAGGATGATTTGTTCACAACAGCACATTCTTTCCTACTGTACAATGTGATGATTGTTGTTTTTCCATACTATTGCTGAGAGACAATGTAATTTTAGTGGATTTTTTAGATTTTAATGTAAAATCCTCAATGTTTAATTTTGTGTATTTCTAAAATTAAATTACATTTTTGAAATTTCATTTTAATCATATTGTATCATTGATAGGGAATTTTTAAAATATTATATAAACATTATATTCAATACATTTATTTAAATATACATTTATATATAAGTTATATTATTATAAAAAATTATATATTATTATAAAATAAATTATAGACATACAGTATAAGAATATCTATATATTATATAACATTATTATATAATATACAATTATATACAATTATTTTTTGTGATAGATTATTATAAAATTTAATACATATCATTTATTTCTTCTGTATTGGACAGTTTAATGTTGCATTGTTATTGTATTAACTGCATGAATGTGTTTTCTCTTAAAGGGATAGTCCACCCAAAAAATGAAAATTCTGTCATTAATTACTCACCCTCATATTGTTTCAAACCCATAAGACCTTTATTCATCTTCGGAACACAAATTAATATATTTTTGATGAAATCCGAGAGCTGCGAATGCATGTCAAAGACTGACACAGAAGAGAAGATATTGTTGAATAAAGTCGTTAATTTTGTTTTCTTTGCACACAAAAAGTATTCTTGTAGCTTCAGTTGAACCAGTTGAAATTACAGTTGAACCACTGATGTCACATGGACTATTTTATAGATGTCCTTACTACATTTCTGGGCCTTGAATGTGCCAGCTGCGTTGCTCTCGGATTTAATCAAAAATATCTTAATTTGTGTGCCGAAGATGAATGAAGGTCTTACGGGTTTGGAATGACATGAGGGTGAGTAATTAATGACAAAATTTTCATTTTTGGCTGAACAATTCCTTTAAAGTCTAGTATGATGAACAGAGGCGTCAAAGAAGAATCTTGCTGTCCTAAAGGACAATAATGGAGGACTGCGATTGGGAGGATTTGGACATGGTGGTTTTGTTAATTTACGAGCATGTTACTAAATGATTGCTGCATTGTCCATTAGTTGGCATTAAAGATCTGTAATTCCCTTGCCAAAATAAAGCAGATTTTCAATGTCTAAGCCCATTGATCTGGACACTGTATTTCTTATCTTTGTGTGCACAGAACAAGACTATGAAACCCCCTGCTTCTTGAGGGAGGGTGAGTTATAGAATAAAGTAATTACAGTCATGACCACACAGCACATTTTATTCATTTACTAATCATCTTTCTGTCTTTTGTTTCTCAACAGTGAGCGGCTTTTAAAAAGACTTCCTGAAAAGAGTTGGATGTCACATAAGATGATGATACACTCTTGGATGCAGCAATGTTTCATCAATCGCTGAGGTGCACCTGACCATAGACCCTCTCCTTGGCAATAACGCAGACGTTTTCTCATTATAAACACATTAGCACACTGCAGTCTGAGACAGGGAGAAAACTGATGACAGTGTTTTAATGAGTTTACAGACAGAATTACAGACATGTTATTCCTCATCTTACACTCAAGGATAAATGGGACAGCAGAGAAGGAAAAGGAAATGTGAGAGTGGGGGGTGTCCTATAATCAAAGCATCTGTTGACTCAGAAAGAGAGAGTGATTTCATAAAAGCAATTTCAAGGCCCTGTAGTCCAGTGTTCCCTTGTGTGTTACTGTTTGACAAGGAAATATCCAGGAAAAGGGTATTGATATCGCTATTTGACTTACTTCAGTGACTCAGAAGAACAGTAGGGGTATGGGTGAATCTCACAAAAATATTTTCACAACACATTTAAAAATGAAGGGTAGTATAGGGATATATATATAGGGATTTTTGCACTGCAACATAATTTTCATGACAAATTCTCAATACCATGATTCTGTAAAAACATCATAAATAACTAATTCTCATTACTCAGACTTTATTTTAAGGTCCAATTCTCGCTACTAACTATGACTTTTGCCTCAATAAACTCCTAATTTGCTGCTTATTAGTAGTTAGTAAGGTAGTTGTTAGGTTTAGGTATTGGGTAGGATTAGGGATGTAGAATATGGTCATGCAGAATATGTGCTTTATAAGTACTAATAAACAGCCAATATGTTAATAATAGGCATGCTAATAAGCAACTTGTTAATAGTGAGAATTGCTCCCTATACTAAAGTGTTACCAAAAATACAAAGTACACAGTAAAACAAATGAATTCTTCACTTCTTTAAACAAAATATAATTTCTTATTTGTTTCTTTAGGGGTGAAACAAGATGCAGACATGTTGTTGGTTTTGTGAGATTAAGAGGGAATCAGATTTCACGTCTGACGTTCTACAGGTTAGTCATCTATTTTGAATGTCTTTATGCTTAGCTGCCTATGACAAATAAAGTGGGCAACGCATTACAGAGTGCAGTCAATAAATCCTGTGGGCACCTATGTCTGCAACAGCAGGGTCAAAGGTCAGGGTCTCATATACCTAGAGTGCTTCTGGGAAAGAACCGATCTCTCTCGTGCTGTAATTTGCAGCCGCACTCATTACTCACATGCCATAAAGTGGGTTACCGTGCCAACCTGTCTAATCCCAGCAGCCCCGGCAGCTCTTGAGCATGTATGATCATGGCTTCCCCATCACAAAGGCATCATGGGAAATACCAAAAATGTAATGTTCAGAATGGCATATTAGCATACTACCCATACCAATTCAGCAGTATGTATAATGTACACAGTATGTACACTTTCCTTTTTAACATCATCCACAATTTTTTTAACATTTCAGTTTTGACTTATTTAATTTAACTGCAACAAATGTATTTTTTTTTACACAAATTTGGATTATATAAGCAAAATAATCAAAGATGGCAAATGCAGGTCACTCACTGAATTAAAAATGTTACAACAATGTGCGCTGAAAATTGTAATTGTAATTGGATTGGAAAGATTTTTCACTCAAAAATTGTTACATTTCACAAACAGTAACAACAAAAGAATTGAACTGGACGTGAAATCTTGCTCAATCAATACATACTTGTTTCACATGCAATTTTCAACAAAAAAGTAAGCTAGCATTCCATTCTGAACACAGTCGGTGTGTAATATCCTACTGTTCAGAGCATACTAACAACATCACCAGAACAAAGTCTAATATAGTCACACTTAGCTTATATTGATTTACACATTGATTTTCTTTGCCTTCACAAAGGCAAAATGAGAATGAGATCAAGATGATGCACCATATCAAGACTTTAAATGCCACTATGCAGTGAAAGGGGACAGCAGGTCAGCAAAGATTGTGAGGAAAAACAAGTAGAATGCGTTTTGAAGTGTAGCCCTCACAAACAGTCAAGATCTGATTGAGGTTTCAGTGTAGCACAGCTGTCTGAAACATAAGAGAGAGGCTGGTTTGTGGAAAAGTAGGTCAGTCAGAGTCTGCTGAGCCAGTCTCGGGCTAAAGAACATCCAATCATTTCCAACACACAAAATCAATGCTTGTTTTGAAGTTAAGCCAAAATGAAATGATTGTGTGTAAATCCTGTGTGGAATCATGTCTGCAATGGAATTTGCAGTTATCACAGGACCTGATAGAGCACTGTGTTGTAATGCACAGTTACACTGTCTGTGAGATTAGAGCCCTTTTGCTGAGTTCAGCACCTCAAAGGATCAACCCGTAAAAGAAGATTATGCTGCCTTAACGTATCTGTTCTCAGAAATGTTTTCCATCTATTCAGAATGCTGGATTGGTTTGGTGAGCAAACAGTGTGCTACAATATTGTATGGGACAGATTAAAGGGTTAGATCACCCAAAAATGAAAATTCTGTCTTCATTTAATCACCAACATATATGACTTTCTTTATATGAGATGAAAATGCTGTTCTTTTCTATATTAAAAGCGAATGAGGACGGATGGCATCAGACTCAAAAAACAGCATAAAAGTATTCCACATATAAACATACAGCAGATTTTAGAGAAACAGAGAAACAGACACACATTTATGTCATTATTTACTAAAAAACATCCATAGCAGATCTCAATTCTCCACATATATACGAAAAAAAAAGTGTAGACACCAGGTTACACTAGGTTTTATTCAGCAAGGTTTCACTGAATTGATAAGTTAAAAATGTTATAAAATACCCCCCCCCAATAAATGCTGTTTTTTTTAAGCATTCCATTAGTCAAATAATCCTTAAAAAAAATTATAATTTCTAACAATTTCTAGACAAATATTAAGCCGTACAACTGATCGCAAGATTGATAATAATAGAAAATGTTTCTTAAGCTGCAAATTATATTTCTCCTGTATTGGACAGCAATGATTTCTGAAGGATCATGTGATGTAGAAGACTGTAACGCCTGAAAGTTCAGACTTGTCATCACAGGAATAATTACATTTAAAAAATATATTCAAATAGAAAACAGGTATGTAAATTATAATAATATTTTGATCAAATAAATGCAACTTTTGTGAGCATAAGAGACTTAAAAACAGTACAGATCCCAAACTTTTAAACGGTAGTGCAGATAAAAACAAAGTATGTATTTTTATAAATTAAATAATATCTTCATAAATGATCATACAAATAATCACTCATTTTTATTCACATGTGGTGTTTCTTTATGATGCCTTTATGGAATTTTTGAAGCTGAAGATTATCATTCACTTTCATTTTTGGCTTTACGTAAGTAGAAAATCCATGCAAGATTGATCATCAGTGAGGCTGAGTAAGAAAGCAATGACCGAATTTTCATTTTTGGATGCACCGTTCCTTTAAATTTCTTCTACACTATACAATATACACATTGAACCTCCCCCGCAAATTAAAGACTGCATGCGAGACCGGTCAAGTGTGCCAAGATCTGTCTTTATAATTAAATTTTCATGGATCTGTGTCCAGAAAATTCCCCATATTCACTCTCCATGCATTGCTGCCTTGTTATTTAGACTGTAGATTAAACTGCTGGCCAAAAGCTGCGTTGAGTGATTCCAATAAGGTCCTGTTGTGAAAACTACCCATATAATACTGTACAGTCATAATAGCTTAGATTTACTGTTAAATTAATACCAAAAAGCAAACACAGGCAGTTTTTGATGTTGCTTCTTTTTCTTTTGATTGTTCAGCATGAAATTCGAATCATATTGATCGGTGAATCTATACTTTACAGCCAGAACAGCAAACAAAACAACATGAGGTAGACAGCGCCTGCTGTTTTGTTAACATGCCTGGCTTGTATCAATGGATGACTCCATCGACTTGCTTTAAGTCAATGTCTGGTGGTTTTAAAGGCAGTGGAATAAAGACTTGCCTTTGGCTCGCTGCTGAATGATGCAGGTCTGGACCAATTTCACCAGACATGAGTGTGATTTGAGCTGGTTATAATAAGCTTGACCACCTGCTGATTGACAACAATGTCAGTGACTCTCTGATACACAGTCATGGCGCTGCCTGCATCCAACCACAGCACAGAGAGAGAGACTGAGACCAAAAAAAAAAGCTAATTAACCTTATTTCTTGGAAAAATGCCCTGTGCAAATGGGAAAGAGAGGTGGTGCAGGCCTCCAGGGAATAGGAGGGGAGGGTGAATATGTGTTGTGCATGTGTCTGAGAGAAAGAGCAGAGAGAAAGGCCGCATGTAGGGGGCTGAACTTCGAGCGGGGGAAACTGGTTTAAATTTCACACATTAACAGATACATAATTTAACTACAGATGTGGAGAACTGAAGCTGCAGGACACCGCAGAGAACATAAGAAAAGAGACAGAGTGTGTGTTTACAGTACCTCATTTACATTTAGTGCGACTTATTGCCAGGATACTAAAAAGAAGTACATTGGGATAATAAAATATAAAGGGAGAAGTCTCACCAAGGCTGCATTCATTGGATGAAAAATACTGTTAAAAAAAAGAGTCATATTATGAAATATTTTTATAATTTAAAACAACAATTTTCTATGTTAATATATTTCAAAATGTAATTTATTCCTGTGATGGCAAAGCTGAATTTTCAGCATCATTACTGTCACATGATCCTTCAGAAATCATTCTAATGCTCAAGAAACATTTCATATTATCAATGTTGAAAAACAGCTGTATTTAGTACTTACTGCTTAGTGTTTTTGTGGAAACTGTGATTTTTCAGGATTTTTGTTGAATACAAAGTTCAAACTAACAGCATTTATTTGAAATAGAAATCTTTTTGTAACATTATATGTTATTTTTGATCAGTATAATCTGCTCTTGCTTAATAAAAGTATTCATTTATTTCAAAAATGGTAAATGGTAGTGTATCTAGATGCAAGCCTATTCTAAAATGTAGGAAGCAATCATATTTAGCTTTTTAGGATTCCTCATTTTGGCCAAGCTGCAAACTGCATTGCAACACTTGGAATGCATTGCAATGAACTTTGGATAGTCAGTTAAAATGGTGGAGAAAGCAGGTGAAATGTTGACTATATTTATGCTTATATGCTTTATCGGTATACATTAAATACTGAAAAGTACTGATAAGAAGTTAAATCTAAATAAATCCTAGGAAAAGATGATTATTTTACCCAATATTTGTGTGTGCTGTATATTTTAGGCACATTCAAATATTGTACAGTTAGCTTAGCAACATGCTAATGTAATATAACACGAGTTGAGTCTCCCGTTTATATGTATTTTATAATTGCTGCCTATGTAGGGTGTTCCAAAACAGTCATTTAAGACGTTCCATTTCAGTTAGAAGGCATTTAGGCAGTAGACAGCAAGTTAGCTAACTAGGTTTTAAAACAGAGCCATTGTGTTTGTTTGAATGTGAATGTTGTTCCTACTTTCAAAGAGCCTGACTGATACTTTTCTTCAGTTGAAGCCTAAGTCATTCTTTAGCTGATGAGTTTAAATTTCTCCTCATGTTTCATTGACTACATCCCTCAATCTGAGTTTGACAGCAGTTGAATGTTTAATGCGACCGGCCCCTCGCTGTTTGTCCTCCTCTTGCACTCAGCCTGATGCCAGGGAACAACATTAGTGCCTCACTGTTTCCCTCTGAATTATAAATGGGGCCCTTTGGGCTGGAGAAATATTTCTCTTTATGATTAAAGTCTTAAAGTGTAGCCTGGGGCCGTTTGTGTTGGCAGCCTCTACTGATGCAGTCTGTCTGTCTTTCTGTCTGTCACTCTCTCTGTCTCTTGAATAATAGCAGCAGGCCCGTGTGGGGTGGTGCATGTCATTATCCCTGATGTGAGAGCATGGGGGTGTAAATTGTGTTGTAGGGGTTAGAGAGGCAGGGTCACCACCGCTGGGCCGCTCTTTGCTGCGTCCTCCCTACTGATGAACTGCACAGCTATTTTAAACAAGGACATTACAAGGCAGCAGCAGAGAGGTCTATGAACCGTTTGTGGAAAAAATAACACGTGGTACAATGTAGAAACAAAGATTTGATAACATTGAAAAAGAAATGAGATTAGATACCCTCAAGGCAGAATTTATAAAGATTATAGTTTTAGGTTTTTTTTTTTTTTTTTGACCATTTCATTCCCTTGCTGGGGCATGGAAAATATATACTGTTCACACCACCAATTTCAACACACAACAATTCCATTAACTATATGGTAGTGTGGAGAGATTGCTTTGAAGCTTAAGTGGATTAGATGGGCTGACTAGTGAGTTTATCTAGATTTTTTAGGTTTTCAGCTTTTATGTATTCAGCTGTGGTACTTTAAAGAGGAGGAAGTTACAGACTGAAGAAACTGGTGAACTGACAGTGTGCTGCTAACTGTTAGCATAGTAAAACCCAATACATAAATAGTCCCTTTAAATTCATCTTCTTAAAAACGCAGTATTTCACAACAGTTTTTGTCTTATCTGCCTCATGAGTTCAAAAATCTCCTTCAATAGCAACTGTGTTCTTTTACTGGTATTATACATTTACAATGTGTCATACTGGATTTAATTTACAAATATTTTTAATATTCAAAAATTACAATGACTCACTTTCTAAAATAAAACACTCAGTGTAGTTGGTGAAGACAGTGTCACCAAGTAGCTTCCTCTCTCTTTAATGAGACACTGAAGCTTGTTTGTCCTGTCAAGTTTTGACTGTTCTGAGGGAAATTGTTTCTGACGTTGTTTGCTGTGAAGAAGCGTGAGAGATTATTAGAGATTAATTTAATTTATTGAGAGCCCTGAATTTTTATTAAGTCATTATTTTTATTTTACACACGCTTGAAAATAAACATCCCAAAAGCGTTTGCACAGTGATGCCATCAGTGTTGGATTACATAATTTACATGTACATAATTTAATTACAAAATAAATGTAACTGTAATCTGTTAGTTACAGTTACTGAGAAAAAATGTATAATTAAATTACAGTTACTTATGAAAATTTGAATGATTACAAAGGGGGTTGCATCTGAATATTTTCACACATATACATATTTGATTGATTTCATTCCCAAATTGCACTGACTGCTCTAAAATATGAGACACCAATGTTTCAGGAGTTTAGGACACAGAATAGGACACATGCTTATTATATAACTGTTTCATTTCCTATTTGGATTTATGACTGTTTTTTCCAAAGCATTATAAGATGTCAGTGTTTCCTGTCATAGCTATGCAAAGATTTGATTTCAAAAACAGTATTATAGCTTTTAAACTATATCTTATGATTTTAAATCTGTATTTAACCTCAGAACAATCTCAAAGTAAAAAGAGGTGCTAAAATCTGATTTTGTGGTGGCTAGTGTGCTTTAAAATTACATTTTTATAATCTTAATTCAAGTGATGAATGATTTTGAGAAGTCTGACAGTAATCAGGGTTGAGTTCTACTGGCGTTAACCCTGCCTGCTTTACATGTTTGAAAATGATTAACAGTTGAAAACATTCATTAGAAATTTAGAGAAGTAATCAAATGTAATCAGTTGCATTACTTTAATAAAGTAATTGAAATAGTTACACTACTTATTACATTTTAAATAGGGTAACTTGTAATCTGTAACCTATTACGTTTCCAAAGTAACCTTCCCAACACTGGATGCCATAGACCAACCATTTTTAGGTTTCCCAAAGAACCTTTCAGTGATCAATTCTTAAAATAACCATTTTTTTCTTAGTGTAAAGAACAGTTTAATAATCTAAAACCTCTTTACACTATAAAGAGCCTTTTGTTCAATGGAAATGTTCCATGGATGTTAAAGGTTCTTCACTGAACCAATAAAGAACCCTTCTTAGGTTTATCCAAGTACCCTCTTAAACATTCTGGAGTTCATGTACCCCTGGTCAAGCATCACCACTACAGCCTTCAAAGTGGTGCTTCTGCAACAAATCCTATCTCTTAAACAATATTTTTCAAGACAATTAGTGTGCGACTTCAAAGTGTCTGCTGTGAGCAATGCACCTGTTATTTGACGTACCCTCAACGTTGAGGTAATCTTGTATTAAAATGAGCTGAGGTCTTTTGACGGTGAGGTAAGACTGTGGTGAGGTGAGACTATATTAGACTAAGATGAGATTGGCCTAGAATGAGGTAACCTTAAATCTTGATGCTGCAATCTCCTCCTTTTAGTGCACTAGTGCCTACATAAGCAGTAATGTAACTGAGCCCGGGCCAGCTGCCTGCACAATACCGTGAGGCCATTACTGTCTATCCAGGCTAAGTTCTGCTGGCTTCGGGCCCCGCAATGCAGATTGGAGTACCGCAAAGCTTTTTCTCTGCCAGGCAATATTTTATCTTTCTCTCTCCCTATGAGTTTTAGAGCTCAGCTACTTTGCTAGCTTGCAGCGATTGATGATCTTGTCAGTGTTTCAGGGTGTTTTCTCATTCATTAGTGTGTTGTGTAGCGTGGGTGGTGGAATGGACTGATGTGTAAGCATGTAGGGGGGAGCGTTCTGGTCAATTACACCCATGCAACACAAATGAAGACAAAAACCGAATCTCTTTTTCTCTCTCAGCATGGTCGCATCCATCCTCCAGCTATTAGTGCTGTCAACCCCAAAGCATCTGTGTTATGCTAATGAAACTAAATTTCATTTATTTCACAAGAGATGACGTCTATCATTGCATGACTTGTGTTTCAGTGCAGGAAAGGTGCGAAATGCCGGGATTCCCCGTGCAAATGAAATGCGGGAGAATTGTGTGAATGTTCCCCAAGTGTGAGCGAACACGACTCCCATGGATATCATTTGAAAAGACGCAATATACAAGAAGCTATTAAAAAACTAATATCCAGGTCAGCTATGCATGAATCAACAGCGTTTTTATTGCTTTCCTGAAATATTAACTCAATACCTAAAAGGTCTTTATGAACCCTCATGGCGTAATTTGATATTTCTCTTTAGCTTAAGAAAAGGGATGCCAATATTGGGTGTTTCTGAAACACCCCTCTATCACCTATCTGTCAGGGCTTTATTAGGTTTGGGACCCAAAAAACCACTACTGGGACTACGAAGTTACCCCTGCGAAATCCAATTACAATGGCCATGGCACTTTAGTAAATTAGACAAATTGGGAAAAAGAAGGTAGGTCACGTTGCAGGGTCATAGGGCAGATAGTACGAGTTGTTTCAGAAAAGAGTGTGCTCGATAATCAAAATCAAACCATGCCTGGAATGTGAATCAACACACATTAGTCTCTGGTGTAAGTGCTCCCAATGGAGAATTCTAACCACTCTAAACTACGCCTATTTTCTATGTGTGTCTATAGACGAAGCACACAAGGGTTATAGTGCTGTGTTATTAAACTCTGTCTATCAGCCTCCACAGCCTGCAGGAGAGAAACACGGAGCGAGAGTAACCCCGGACCTCAATTACGCCTCTGAGGATGTCTGCAGTGGGGAAATACCACCATCATCTACTGCATCACGTGAGCAAGGCAGTATGGGTATGCGGTGAGGGGGCGGGGTGAACGACACACATTCATTCAGTCTAGACTAGAGCAACCTAGACTGTAACACTTAAATGCAAACACATCTGTGCATCATTTTGGCATTTTAAAACTACAGGCTATCTGTGTGGCAAATATATTTTGAAAGAACGCTGTCTGTTCTTTAGAAATAAACATGATAGCAAGGGCTGTGCAGTGTTAAAAGGAGGAATACTTGAACCCAGGAGTGTAAAAATCACTATACACTTATTTTACAATTAAGATTCATAGTGTAGTAATTCCATTTTCTTTTACATGCTCTTCAGCTGTTGGAATATTTATATGTACAGTGCCTTGCAGAAGTATTCAAACCCCTTCATTTTTTTTTTACGTTTTGTTATGTTGCAGCCTTATACGTTAAACCGCTTTAAATTACTTTTTTTTTCCACAACAATCTACACTCCACACACCATAATGACAAAGCAAATAACAGGTTTTTAACATATTTGCAAATTTATTAAACTTAAATGATTCCATTGCATAAGAATTCAAACCCTTATCTGGGACAGTTGAAATTTAGCTCAGGAGCATTCATATTGTTTGTAGATGTTAATACACTTTGAGTGAGGTTAACCTGTGTCAAATTCAATTGAATGGGTATGATTTGGAATGGCACACACATCTTATTAAAAGGTCTAACAGCTGAAAATGCATATATGCAGATGGGAGAAACCTACAGAAGGACAAACATCACTGCAACACTCCATCAATCTGGGCTTTATGTCAGTGTAGCCAGACTCAATCTTCTCCTCAGTGAAGACATACAAAAACCCACTTGGAATTTGCAAAAAAGCACCTAAAGGACCCTCAGACTGTGAGAAACAATATTCTCTGGCATGATGAACATCAATTCTAAGCATCATGTTTGAAAAACCAGCTCTGCTCATCACCTGCAGAGTACCATCCCAAAAGTAAAGTGTGCTGGTAGCAGCCTCATGCTGTGGGGCTGTTTTTCAGCAGCAGAGACTGAGGGACTCATCAGAGTAGAAGACAAGCTCAATGCACCAAAATATAGAGATAGCCTTAATGAAAACCCAGTCCAGAGCATTCAGAACCTCAGACTGGGCAGAAGGTTTACCTTCCAACAGGACAATGACCCTAAACACACAGCAAGAGTGGCTTATAGACAACTCTGTGAATGTCCTTGAGTGGCCCAGCCACAGCCTGGCCTTGAACCCAATCAAATATTTTCTGCCCCCATCCAACCCGACAGAGCTTGAGAGGTGAACAGGTGAGGTGAAGAATGGCAGATAATTGCCAAATGCTGATGAGCAAAGCTTGTTGCATCAAACAAAAAAAAAGACTTGAGGCTATAAAGATGCTTCAGCTAAGTACTGAGTTAAGGGTTCAAATACTTATGCAACATATTTCAGATTTTTTATTTTTTATAAATTTACAAAGTTGTAACAGTTCTGATTTTGCTTTGCCATTATGGTGTATGGAGTGTAGATTGATGCAGAAAAAAAAGTAATTTAATGCAGTTTAACATAAAGCTGCAACATAACAAAACGTGAAAAAAACGAAGGGGTTTGAATACTTCTGCAAGGCACTGTATACATGTAATAAACATATATATGTACATTCTTTTTGTGAAAACACTGGAGATGTTCGCTCATGCATTTTTGTAATTGCAGTCAGTAACTTGATCAGCTAACTTCTCATTTATGTTCTTAATAGAAAAGCACAAGAACAATTTGCAAAAAGTAGGCCATGATGTTTTTTAAAATTGTAGTAAGAAAAGAGTCATCATCTTGCTCCATAAATATGCTCGACTTTTCTGTCTGAATCTAAAATCACCCAGAATTACATATAAATGAATAGGTTAATGTGTTTAAATAACACTCACATATTTGGAGTATGACCAAATTCTAATTAATATTCATGTGCAGGTGAATGCAGTCATTATAGAGGAAGCATATTTTCATTTACTCAGAATAATGCTTGATCTATATGAGTTTTTCAATGGCAAGAACCTTTAGCCCCTCCTTGTCTTGAATATTTGGTTATATCCTGGCTTGTACCCATAGTCATGCAGCTCTAAAGCAACAACTGTGAGTTTGTGTAATTGGAACAGATATCAAATTCATCAAATAGCTCTTTCCTCAAACAGCAGCAACATATTTAAAAACAGCACTGAAGCCACATGTCACTATACTGCAAAGAGAACAGATTTTCATTGCCTGGTAGTGTCTGAAATGCATGCTTTGAGACAGCATTTTAAAACCTAATTCATACATATTGTGAGAAAAATGCCAGATTGCTTATGATTAACCTAAACTGCTTATGATTGCAGGTACCAAGCAGAATGCAGTTGGCCACACTCCTTTGAGACTATATGTGCATCATAAATATGCTTAGCAGAGAGACACTGAGGGCCAAATTTGCCAGTGAAAGATGCTCTGCAGCTTATGTGTGTGAGCAAATGCTTCATTGGTACTGTGTGATTTATCGAGAAGCTGGGGTGGGCATAAGACAGGTCATAAACCAAGGAGACCAGGGGCATTTGAGTCCAATGTCTACAGATTGATTCTGCTCATTAGATGATTTGCAAAACCTCCCAGAGCTATTAATCACCGCCCAGAAAGATGCCCACCGCTGCCACACCCAGAGCTTGCTTTTCCACTGATCTACACTCCAAACATGACATGAGATTGTTCACCTGAAACCTGCGCTGGAGTGTGTTTGCATAAAATGTCCCAGGCTTTATCATGGGTAACTGCAGCTGCATTTTAAACGTGGTTGGAAAATGGAGTCATTGCATGTACAAACTCCTTCATTGAAACTTCTGAGGATGTTTAACTTCCAGTACGCTGTGAAAGCCGCCTTCTACGTGTCTGTTAGCTGAACTCCCTCTATTGCTGCTTTCATTGATTTTAACAGTGTTACTGTAGATGATATTATATATATTATAAAGCTCTTCCCAGACACACCCTCACTTTCCAAACCATAACCTCTCTGAATCACTGCATTGCTAATTTTACAGGTTTGCATTATTAGTTGGGAACCTAACAATAATTTATGATTACCTTCTTCAAAACCTGTGAATTGACAATCTAAACAGCACCAAGATTAGAATCATGAATACAGTATTATATTTACTTGCTTAAAAGCAATATCAAATGTAAACCTGGTTATACATTGTTAAAAACAAAAAATCACCTACTTCAACTTATAAACTTCAGTACAGTTTCTGTTTTAAATATAATCAAATTAAATTTAAAGTATTAAAATTAAAGTATAATCAAATTGGATGCACAAGTAATTTAAAAAAATATTAAATTGATTTTAAAAATTGGGTTGAATCTGGATTGGATATTTTGTTATATATATATATATATATATATATATATATATATATATATATAAAATCACTCAAAAAAAATATGTCTGAGGTTCTGTTATGCCAGTCATATCTGACTCATTGTATACGTCACACCTCAATGGCCACTGCCCCATAGTAACACCTAAAACCAGAGCTCAGATTAATGCAAGATCTAATTATAGTCCTTAGCCTATAAAAACAGGACAATTATCTTTTATCAAGGTGTCTTGCGAAATAATGTGATCTAAAGCACAATGCACCTCACATAATGCCAATGACCCAATACACACTGCATGAATGTGAGACTTCAGCTCACCAAGTCTGAGAATCATCAATGCACCAACAAGCACTAACGCCCAATGCACATTCACATGCAGGAGGGGTCCTGAAGAGCAGCCCCCCACCCCCACCGTCATTAATTTAAGTGAGAATCGAATTCAATTCGATTTTTCAAATACCTTCGGTGGCATAGTTGTGGTCCCGAAGGAAACTGTTGTTAATTTTGCGGCTGTCACTCTCCTCCTCCATTTATGATTCCGTTATATGGGAATGTTGAAGTAGACACGCAGGAATCCATCGTGGACCCTGAACATCAGCAGGCGGTTTGCGGATCCATCGCGGTGTCTGTCGCCCCTCTCATGAACGTGACGGATGATCTAATGCCCGGGGTGATACAGCTGGAGCTCGACTGGCAAGAAAATCCCTCAGCAATGCATACTTAGCGCATGAGAAGCACTTCTTAAACAGGTGTACTAGCAAATCCGTTTAGAAGATCTCCTATCTTGAAAGGTTGAATGGAGAACGAATGCGTAAAGGTGTAAGGAACCCTAGTACCCTGGTAAACGAAGTGCGCTGAATGTGGTAAACTAGGGCAGGATTTCCACCTTCTGAGCCGAGGAGGCGGGGTTATGCGTCAAGCTCTAGATCCATCCACCTCTCTCTCTCTCTCTCTCTCTCTCTCTCTCGATCTTGGTTTGCTGCTGAGGACATACAGTCTGTTTCGTAGTTTCATAGGGTTCTATAAGTTCTGCCTGAGAGCGAGCTCCTCCCATTCACACAGGCGCTGTCCAGTGCTGAAATCACAGCACGTGCTAATACGAATGACAGCGAACAAATGGCGTAAACACGATAACTGCAATTTTACACAAATGTAATCGGTTGCATTTTTACAGCCACTGAAACCAAAATGTACCATGAATGAAGTTCCCTTTGTGTCTTTTATTCAGTTAATTCAGCTCGAACCTATAAATATAAGCTGGTACTTGATTGCAGAGCGCGAATTTTGGGGGCCAGTGAGGAAAAATCAAAACAAGCTTGGGGGATTTAATATATATATTATTTTACACAAAAAAAGTACGTTTTGACAGTTTTTACCATCAGCATTTCATTAACTGCAAGATGTCCTGATTGACGCGCGGGAAAAGGAAGCGCATGCGCATAATCAGTGCGGAATTGGGACACTTTAAGAGGCCGTTCACATGTCGCGTCTTTTGCGCACTCAAATTCGTTGCCGCCGGATGTTTTTCATGTCCGCGGGTTGAGGTGACCCTAATAACGTGATATTTAGCCCCTGGATTGCAAATTGTACAGGGAAACCCCACCAAAAAACGTGTATTTTACACCTCGGAACGCGATTTTTACAGGGGGGCCCGCCTTGAAACGCGATTGGGCTAGATTTGGGCTAGTTTTGAGTAGCAGTTGGGCGGGTTTTTTGTGAAAACGTTGCAACCCTGGTAGCCATAGCAACAGTTGCAGGCTCGAGCGTTTTCTGTTGGAACCTTATCGGGCAGTACATTGACAAACATAAGTTCTGTCAATATTTATCATTTTATTATAGATTTACGTGTAAAATATTTCACAAAAAAGGGTTTTGTTTAAAACAACTTAAATATAAATTACGCAGCGTTTTGTTTAGAACGTCTTTAAGATAAATTAGGCCTACTGTTAGCTAATGATGCTAGCTGCGAAAACGACTATTTACGTTGCTCAAGATGAACCGGAAGCGTTTCTGCATCTCTCTAAAATGACTACAAAATTTTCTTTAAAAAAAAACAGAAATTCCTCAAATGTCGACCTCCTGAGAGTTTTGGAATAATGATTTGCACACAGGTTTGATATATTCTATGGTGTGACAAGCTATACTCCATCAAAAACTGTTTTAAACAGCGTTTTGGTGATTCTTTCACAGTTATTATGCATGCACAAGTTTAATGCCTCATTTGATCGCGAAGCTAGTACATGGAATATTTGTAGCTTAATAAATTATTTGTCACACAGCAGCAAAAATGTAAATGAGCCAGTGATGGGGAAAAGATGTTAAAAACAGAACAGAATGTAAAAGTAAAGGTGACCAGTTACAGAAGCTAAAATAGGCCTATACACTTTGCATTTAAAGTAAAAATCTTGATGTTAAAGAAAATAGATATACACATAGATATTGACAGGATATACAACATTTTACTATCATTCTCTCTCTTCCTTGCTTTCTTCCTTTCAACAGTTACTTTTAACACTATCCTCGAATCGCTGATATTTCCTTGAGGAAATGCAAATCTAGTTCGTTTTGAAATGTGAAAACAAGCCTCTTGATTTGGATAAGTGATATGTGCACAGAGGATTCGCAAATCTGTCACACTGGATTCTAGTCAGATCCCTTTAGGGTCTCATACTCCTTGAGTGTGCAGACCAGACGATGATTAATTCGATTAGAGTCTAGCCGCTGGCGCGTTCATTTTGGATAGATATGATTTACATGCTGATTTTAATATGAAACTCTGCAGGGACTTTCCCCTGCTACTCTCATTCTGTCTTTAAGCATATTTTCCACTGTAATCTACCTGATGCCAGTCTAAAACAAATCTGCTTTGAAATTCAAAACCAAAACATAGGCATAATAAATGTACCAAGGATTCTAAATGCATCAGGCATTTAATTCCAAAAGCCAATTTGCGGATAAAATCGTTCTATTGGCCTTTTCAAACAATTTCATAAATATAGTCCATCATCACAAGCCATTTTCCACTTAATGACCCATTAGTTTCCATTAGAATGCATGTGTGCAGCATGTCTGGGCGAGCTGTAATCAGGCATATTGCATTGCACCTGTTTTCATGTGATTTTCAAACCTTTCCACCTCACTGAACGTATCTGAAGCCTCTAAGCCCAAAACCCGCATGCCGTTCCTCTCCCCTGACAACAATCCTTATCATTATTCCAACAGGGCGACAAAAATCAATGATTTTCTGTCAGGGGAGAGGGAGGACCAGGACGATGACAAATTCCAGTTGGCATCTTTTAAAGATCAACAGGGAGAGCAGCAATCTGTCAGTCAGAGGGAGCGAGGGGGTGAGAGATATGGAGGGAAAGACAGAGATGCAGAGATGCATTAATAAAAAAAGAGGGAGACAGTCGAGTGGGACAGACTGTTTTACAGTATAATTAGAGTGAGAGCTGCACATTGCCAACAGCATCAGCAGTCTGCTTTAAGATCAATGGTGGTGCTTTAATTAAAGTCTTGCAGTTCTGACTTTCCATTCTTCTGTAGCACTGACTTAAAGAAATAGTGCCACCAAAAAAGAAATTGACTTATGTTATTATTTACTCACCCTCTTTGTTGCAAACCTGTATGCTGTTTTTTATGTGGAACACAAAAGAAGAATTAAACTTCCTCATAAAGCTGCTTACTATACAAAGGCATAGTGACCATGTCTGTCAAGGTCTAAAAAGGACAAAATACAAAATAAATGTACTCTATATTAGTGTTGTTTTAGTATTGAGATACTGTTATAGTTTTTATTTATATTTTGAATATAGATTTTATAGATTTAATTTTTATTCAGTTTAGTTATTTTAGTACATGAACTAAAATGAAAAACAACAAGCTGATAAAAAGAGTTTATATTTGTCTTTATTTGTCACACTATTTCAGTTTTCATTTTATTTTATTTCTAGTAATTTTTTTTAGTTTTAAATTTAACACCAGTTTACTATAATAACCTATAATATAAATGATGCATGTACGATATTTTAAGTATTATGAGTACATATGATAGATTTATGAAAGGAACATATTCAAATATAAATTGTTATTCACATATTGTCATAATTACAAACATACTGATATTGATATTGGAAGTCAATAATGACTGTATGACTGTAGATTTTCCTGTATGTTTATCCCTTTTGCATCCTGACAGACGTAGGCGCTAACTGTTATTGTATGGAAAAGTGTAAAAATTACTTTAAAAAAATATAACCGCATATCCACTTTATTTTGCAATGTGGAAGTGAGCTGTTTTCAGTTAATGTGAGAGACCTCCAATTTATTAGTTGCTATGATAGAAGTACAGTAAAAGTTAAAACTGTTTGTTATACATATCAGTATTTTTATAATTATGCCAATACATTAAAGTAATATAATAAGAAATACAAGGTTGCATTATTATGCAGCATAATGTTTTGCTTTTGTACAGCTAAAATAACTGGATGCTAATGGCTTCAAAAGCCTTGCACATTCATAAATATTGACAGTTTTGGTTTTTGCTTCCTGAATCATGTGTCACATTTAAAACAGTACTATCAGATATGATAAGATCAATATGTTCTCTCAAAAATGAACTTTCTATGCCTGTGGAAAACCTATGGTCTCACAAAGATGTATGAACAGCTATTTAAAGCACTCAAGGCCTGGGGCTTCCTCTTGCAGCTTAGCCCATGCAATGGTGTGCATCAAGGCTACAACACAAAACATGAAGATAATTACAATGCTGTGATATCTTCATGGCCAATTGCTCACACTGATGTGCAGTCATTGTGTTGGCCTGAGGATGCCAGTCCTTGAATGCCTGCAGTGCTACAGACCAGTCACTGATTTCATAACAGTCATGGTAATTTCACAATGGTTAATCAATACATCGCTATTGATCCTTAATCCTCAATCGTGCATCATGCAGAAATGATTCAAGATTATTTGTAGGCTGTGATCAATGTATCAAAATCAATAAGTAGCATCAAATGGCTTTTTCATAAAGAAAAAAAACAGAAGTCAAGTCACATTTATTTTTATACTGCTTTATACAATACAGATTGTTTTGAAGTAACTTCACCATATTAAACAGGAAAATAACAGAATCAGTGATGTAAATTTCAAAGACCTGTAAAGCAGCTCTAAAAACACCATAGTGTCATTATTTAGCTCAAGTAAAATCAGTGTTGATTCAGTTCAGTTCAATAACTGTGTGGAGTTCATTCATTATGAAACAAGTTCAATTCAGTCATAAGCAACTCTACAGATAACAGTAGTGTCAGAAAGATATTAAGGGCATTGATAAAATAGTCCATGTGACATCAGTGGTTCAACCTAATTTTATGAAGCTACAAGAATACTTTTTGTGCACAAAGAAAACAAAATAACTTTATTCAAAAACAGTCTTCAATGCGTGTTCACGACAGTATCACGCATGTGTCATGGTGCTCTCGTGTGTGCGTGTCACAGACTGATATGGAAGAGAAGAAATTGTTGAATAAAGTCATTATTTTTGTTTTCTTTGCACACAAAAAGTATTCTCGTACTGTCATAAAATTAAGGTCAAACCATTGATGTCACATGGACTATTTTAACGATGTCCTTTCTACCTTTTTGGGCCTTGAACATGTCAGTTGCGTTGCTGCCTATGCAGGGTCAGAAAGCTCTCGGATTTCATCAAAAATATCTTAATTTGTGTTCCGAAGATGAACGAAGGTCTTACAGGTTTGAAACGACATGAGTGTGAGTAATTAATGACAGAATTTTCATTTTGGTGAACTATCCCTTTAATGGATCCATCTGTTAAAGGTGCTTGTAAGGACTAACCAATACTGACTGAGATCCATATAAGAGTCGCTGACTCAACAAGACCTTTATAGCTAATATGTGCTCCCTGTATTTATGAGCATACAGTATAATAAGTATAAACCAGCTGTAACATTTATCAACTTAAGCAGAGGTGACAAATGTTATAAACAAAGAAAATAAGATCATCATGGGAAGTGAATGAAAAGAGAGTGAAAGAGACAGAGCGAGAGAAAAAGAGGGGGGTTGGGAGAGACAGCCAGATGGATGCATAGTTCAGGCTGAATGTTTTAAACCCAGCCCAGAGGCAAGCACCTTTGTCAGGCCAGTTTACATGTGAAGTCATTCCAATTAAAAGACTGAGTAGCTCACTCCATCACTGCATGTAATACACTGACACAAAGACTTGCATGCTGGGTGGAGCATTTAGGGGACAGGCAGGTCAATAACTACTCATCAATATTTACGTATACACACATTTTTGGTTAAATAGAATAGAAATTACTTCCCTTGGGTGGCGACAAGTGAGTGAATCAGTGACTCATTTACACAGCTGATTCATTCAAACATGGCAATTCTTGCATGCAGTCTTTCGCGATTCTTCAGAAATCATTTTAATATGCTGATTTGCTGCTCAAGAAACATTTTATTATTGTCAATGTTGAAAATAGTTATGCTGCTTAATATTTATATTTAATGTCATATATAATTTGGAATATACATAGAACAAGAACGAAAGTATAAGAGAGAAAGGAAGAGAGCAGATACAAACAAGTATGTGTGCTGATCTGAAAAGACACATGCAAAATATTGTGTGTTTGTGCCCCAGTAACCCAAGCACACATTTCCACTGGTTTCCAAGGGAATGTATTACTATCCCAGAATATGAATACAGAAAACACAGCATTTCACAGCCATTCCCAGTTGTTGCGACTGAAAGGAAGAAAAGCGTAGCTGTTCAATCCTTTACTATCATACGGTTGCTAGGAAACTGCTTATGGAACAAAACATTGCTATGCAGCACAACAGCTGTTTGTATAATTGGATCATTAAAAATCCTAAACGTCATAATTTAAACCATAGCTGCTTTAATGCAATTCAAGCACGCCTAACATGAAGGTTAATCGCCCAAACAAGAATGAGTGCTGAAATTACCTGTTTTAGGTGAAGAACTGATTTACTACAGTATATGTGGAGTAATAGTATTTTAATATGATTTTGCTAATCACATTAAGGATTAGTCTAGACTATTTCCATGCACAGAAATTGAATGTTTTTTAAGCTACAGGGAGATACAAGCATCCTTGTGCAGACCTGGAAACTGCTGTCTCTTATATTGTCATCTAGACTTGTAATTGGTCCACAGTGACCATTACAAAACTGTGCTGCTGGACAAAAAAGAAAGAAAGAAAAAATAATCGCAAAAATTGCCTTGAGCTGAGATAAGAGATTAAACTAGGCTTATAGGTCAGAACATGTCTGAATGATGTCCAAATTTGCACCATTATAGTAATTATGTGTAATCATTTAATTGTGGCCTTAGTAATTATCTACAATGGCTGCACCATCACCCAGCGTTTCTCTGCTCTGTACCAACAAGATCTATTTTTTGGTCAGCCAATTATGGTATAAAAAGCATAGCTCTTCATGTTGGCAGTCAGTCTCCAGGGTTTTCTGTCTGGCATGATTGGAATAACTCTACTCCAGTGATGAATATTTTAATAGAGACTGGGAGAGAACAGGGGTTTAGATCTCTCGAGTCTGTCTCAACAAGCCTGCTCTGCCAGAGCCCTAACAAGCCCCACTAGAGTTACTAGTCGGTTTTTGCCCCTCCCCTGCCTTCCGGGCCCCTCCCCTCTTCTTTGCCCCAACACAGACCCTTAATCTGCAGGACAATCCCATTTGGCCGAGCAGCTGCCAGGACTGATCACAGGCAGGCTGCAGCAGCCTTCCCCCACGGGGATGGCAAGCTGTCCACGGAGAGCCCGACACGGGCCACCCGCTCTGTTTTCCCACTCTTTCTCTGCCTGTCTTCTTCAATCACTCTGTCCTCTCTCTCTCGGTCTTCAAATCTCTCACTCTCACGTATTCACACCCCCTTCCCTCCTTTCATGCTTCTGTGCCCTGAGGCGCTTTAGGACTGTAGGTTTTCTTACTGTCCCTGCGCTCTGGCACAGACCTAGGGGTTAGCATCTGATAGCGTGATGACAGAACTATTATAAGCGGAGAACACTGGCTGAAGTGAATCACATGAGAACACAAATGGAACTCAGTGGACAAAAATTCTATATTTATGACAAATGGTGTAGTTTTTACTGCTAGTAAATTTGACAAATAATTTAATTAGAAAGAAACAGCAAGTAACATTGAATTAAATGTGAAATTCTGAAGCAGAAAAACTAAAATTGTATTTTTTCATAAAACATACTCCGGTAATATTTATTTTAATTGCAGCATATTATTATAATGTATTTATTTATTTTAATTTTTTTTACAGTGAAGATTTTAACCTAAATTTAACCATATGTCAGGTTGGGGTAGGTTGTCACATGCTGTAATTTTTTTAATATATGTAATTTTAATAAATTTTATGTGTGTGTATGTGTAAATAATAATAATAATAATAATAATAATAATTCCTTTGTGGAGCACATTTGAAATAATTCAGCCAAGGTATTATTGATTACTGTGAAGGTCACATCAATACAATGACCCAATAATCTGCTCAGTGTATGCTGCATGGTTTTGATCACACACAGACTGTGTGTAATTTATCAGTTGTGAGAAACATTGAACTGCTTGTGACAGACAGCAGAGCATGAGGAAGATACAGGTGCTCCAGGGAAAGCAGACTTTGCACGCTACAGTGAGTTTGGCTGATAGGATGGGCCGGTAACATATGGTGATGGCCATGTGGCAGTCAGAAACACAATCTTGTCATTTACACTGAGACAGACCTGAGTGTGAGAGAGATTTAAGCCTATTTCAAACTATATTTTGCATTTAAATTAATTCCCATTTTATTCTTTTTAAAAACATTATCTCTTTTATTTTCACCATATAGACATTTCAACAAACATATGCTTAGTAAACTTCAGGTTGTAACTTGCCCTCTCGTAAACAATCGGGAATTATAACTCTGTACTATTATTTTTTATTATTATTTTTGCCTAGTGGATGATACAATGATGTAGAGAGGGGCAAAATATGTAAAATTCAAATACGAAATTTTGCTTTAGCAAAATATGTAAAAATAAAAATTAATGACTTATTTTATTTGCAAATTTGGGATTTTTTTTCAGCTAGATAATGTATGCTCGGTATCTTCCTGGTTGATATAATGTCACAGCACCATCTGCTGGTTTGATCTCCACACAACAATACTGTGGAGATACCATGGTACAGTGATGGCAGTGGATTGTATTACCATGGTTCTTTTTCGTTTCTTTTTTTTTGTACTGTATTCATGTTGCATGGTATAGTATTTAAATAGTATGGTGAGGAACTTAAAAGAATACTATAGTACTACCATGAGCATGTACAAAACATTGGTATTGCCATGGTACCAATTTAAAAAAAACCCATGGTATTACTATGTGCAAAACAAAAATATAGTACCCTTTTCTAGTGGATCAGCTCCCTTCTCTTGTCCTGGAAATAAAAATGAAGTAATTCTCCAGATTGAGCAGCAGAGAGTGCTATAACACAAAAAAAATTGATTACAGTCCACTCCACAGTCACTTCATTTTAAGAGCACACACAAATAGAGTTCAAAGAGTGCTGCTATATTTACTCAATCTCCATGACCTGCTGGTATTCTCTCAAAGTTTGAGTCAAAGGTCAAATCACCAGCCTACATGTCAGTACAAAACAAAACACATTTAGTCTAAGCCATGCAAGACGCACAAAAAGCCAGAGAATCATTTTATTAATAAAAGCTTTCTCTTTCTCAGCTCAAAACACTTAACTTAGTTCTCAATCACGTTTCATGTAAATATTACCATTGTCTCAGATCTTCCTCATAAAAATTTTAATAAGAAATAAAAATAGAAACAAATTAGACAGTTGCTGACAGAGCTGGATATCATAATGTGGATATCATAGTTGAGATTTTGATGAAAAATGTTGAGATCTCTTTCAAAACTAAAGTGGACACATGTGAGAGATCTTGTTCTCAGGAGAAAGCCTCTATTTGATTTTCATGCAGTCTGTCTAGGAGAAACAATTAAGATGTTGAAGAACCCATACCTCTCACAAGGCCATTGATGTTTGTAACCTCATTCATGCTTGTGCAAATGTTGTATTTTACTGTCCAACAAAACCCAAGGCCAAACAAACCAACAATCTTTCTCTCTCTGAGACACAAACGCTCACATATACATTCACACTAGCATGCTGAACTACAATTCAGTCATTTTATGTCATATTACACAAAATGACTAGACTGTGTCCCTAGTCTACCCATGAGTGCCTGGAGCGTGAGCTTTTGAGAGGAAACAGAGCTGGATCAGTGCTCTGCTGTAAGACTGTTTGCAGTCCTGAGGCTCCAACTGTTCCTCACTAAACGGCATCAGAGCAACATCAAAAACTCTGTCTGTACCGGAGATACCCAGAAACGTCAGCGATGACAATGAATCCCTTTTGTTTTGCTGATAAAAGCCAGTTGGCATGTGGAGGACCAGTGTGCAAGTCCATCACAGATGGTTCCTTATTAAGTACAGAATCTATTACAGATTTAGTTTCAAAAAGTTTAGTTTTGGTATAGATGTTATATTCCCATCTATACATTTCCCCTTTTAGCTTTATGTTTCCTTTCCTAGGGGCAGTCGTGGCCTAATGGATAGCAAGTTGGACTTGTAACCCAAAGGTCGTGGCAGGGATTGTAGGTGGGAGGAGTGAATAACCAGCACTCTCGCCACCCTCAATAGAGACCCTTGAGCAAGACACCGAAACCCCCAACTGCTCCCCGGGCGCCGCAGCATTGGTTGCCCTGCTCCGGGTGTATGTTCACTACTGTGTGTATGCACTTGGATGGGTTAAATGCAGAGCACAAATTCCGAGTATGGGTCACCATACTTGGCCACACACCACTTCCCTTCCCCTTCTCTTTCCACAAAAATATGCCCAAAAGACTTTCCACTTGCAATTTTTATTTAACTTTTATTTACCTGCTTTGAATGCAAAATGTTTCCCGGTTCTAGAACCTTCTTCATTTTATCAAAGCTTCACTTAACACCGTGTGCGGCGCGAAAAATAATATAGAATCCATTATAATCAGTGACGCTGTCTACACTAAATGCGGCGCAACACGACAAATCCCCGACAGTATAGACCTTTTTCTGAACGCGGGAGCCTCGCCCGACTGGAACGATGCTTTACATTTCCGGTCTCTGGTTTCTAATCACATTTACATATTTTCCGAGCCGATAATATAACGTGAAACCTATAAAAATAGTTTTAAAAAGCACATGGCGCCATAGTTTCATCACTTTACAGTGTCGTAATAACAGTCTTTTTTGCAGTAAAGGACCTGTCATAGTTTAATGAGTGGGAATGATATGAAGCGACGCAAGGTTTGCTGCATTGAAAACAGATGAGCGCAGATACAGCTCCCGATCAGGACGAAATTCACGGGATTTTGTCCACAGAATAGTAAGAGCTCACATCATTTTATTATTTCACACTCAGTATTTTAACTTAAGCGCTGCAAGCCACGCATACAGCGCTGGACATGAACAGATTTTCTGGTAAGCAAAACAAATAGGCCTACTTTAAAAGAATTCCTTTAGCTAATTGCCCTTACTATGGCAACAAACATCAGCACAGTTTAACCCTGCGCACATTTTTATATTTAGTTATATTGCAAAAGTTTCGATTCAGTCTATCTTTTTTTACCCCGTTTTAACATGGATTTCTATGGAGACCAGAACACGGAAGTTAGAATCCATCATGCCGCCGCTCATCGGTTACTCAGGAAAAAGGTCGTTCTACAGGTGCATCTCAATAAATTAGAATGTCGTGAAAAAGTTCATTTTTTCTTGTAAGTTATTTCAAAAAGTTAAACTTTCATATATTTTAGATTCATTGCATGTAAAGTAAAACTTTAATTTTGATGATTAGAGCTTACAGCTCATGAAAGTCAAAAATCAGTATCTCAAAATATTAGAATATTTACATTTGAGTTTCAATAAATGACCATCCCTACAGTATAAATTCCGGGTATCTCTTGTTCTTTGAAATAACAATAATGGAGAAGACTGCTGACTTGGCAGTGATCCAGAAAACAAACATTGACACCCTCCATAAAGAGGGTAAGTCACAGAAGGTCATTACAGAAATGTGTGGCTGTTTACAGAGTGCTGTATCAAAGCAAAGTTGACTGGAAGGAAGAATTTGGGTAGGAAAAGGTGCACAAGCAACGGGGATGACAACAAGCTTGAGAATACAGCCAAGCAAAGCTGATTCAAACACTTGTGAGAGCTTCACAAGGAGTGAACTGAAGCTGGAGTCAGTGCATCAAAAGTCACCACACTCAGACGTCTTCAGGAAAATGGCTACCAAGCCACTTCTGAACCAGAAACATCGTCAGAAGCCTCTTACCTGGGCTGTGGAGAAAAAGAACTGGACTGTTGCTCAGTGGTCCAAAGTCGTCTTTTCCGATGAAAGTAAATTTTGCATTTCATTTGGAAACCCAAGGTCCCCAGAGTCTGGAGGAAGGTGGAGAGGCACAGAATCCATGGCCTTGATGTCCAGTGTGAAGTTTCCACCCAGTCAGTGATGATTTGGGCTGCCATGTCATCTGCTGGTGTTGGTCCACTGTGTTTTTGAAGTCCACAGTCAACGCAGCCATCTGCCAGGAAATTTTAGAGCACTTCATGCTTTCTTTTGCTGACAATCTTTATGGAGATGCTGATTTCATTTTCAGCAGGACTTGGCACCTGCCCACACTGCCAAATGTACCAAAAGCTGGTTCAATGACCATGGTGTTACTGTGCTTGATTGGCCAGCAAACTTGCCTGACCTGAACCCCATAGAGAATCTATGTGGTATTGTCAAGAGGAAGATGAGAGACACCAGACCCAACAATGCAGATGACCTGAAGGTCGCTATCAAAGCAACCTGGGCTTCCATTACACCTGAGCAGTGCCACAAACTGATCCCCTCCATGCCACGCTGAATTAAAGCAAAAGGAACCCCTACTAAGTATTGAGTACATATAGAGTAAATGAACATACTTTCCAGAGGGCCAACAATTCCCTAAAAAAATTTTTTATTGGTCTTATGAAGTATTCTAATTTGTTGAATTGGTGGGTTTTTGTTAAATGTGAGCATAAATCGTCACAATTAAAAGAACCAAAGACTTAAACTACTTCAGTCTGTGTGCATTGAATTTATTTAATATACGAGTTTCACAATTTGAGTTGAATTACTGAAATAAATGAACTTTTCCACGACATTCTAATTCATTGAGATGCACCTGTATTTATGAGGTACTGACACAAAGTTCAAATGATTTCTAACGGCCGCGTCCAGTGTAGAGTTACTGCGCGACACGACAACTGTCGCGTCTGCAATAATATGGCTTCTTCTGCTCCGCCATGTTTTACTTTTACTTACTTTACTTACTTTTAGTCATTTAGCAGACGCTTTTATCCAAAGCGACTTACAAATAAGAAAAAGTAACAAACTAAAAGTCAAAACTCTGTAAATGCTATATAAACACACACATTTAAGGAAATAAAGAAATTAAATAAAAATGACAAATGCATACAACATTTCAAAAACTAAACATTTAATTGAAAACAAAAAAAGTAAATCTAAAAACAATATTAAAACAACAAAAGGTATGAGTATAATAATGCTTCTAACATAACACTAAGCCAAACGGCAAAAAACAACGTGTATGTACAGCCACACACACACAAAAAAAAATAAAATAAAATTATATATATATTTTTTTTATTTCATTTCCATGTAGTATAAAGTACTAAAATAACTAAAATTAAATAAAACTTAAACAACCAATACAGACCTCAACACTGAGCCAAACACACGTTTTAAAAACAACAATAACAGCTTACTTACACATAGTAAACGGTTATAAAAAGCTGAAATCCTAGTAGTAGGAAAGAGGAAAAATTAAAGTGATACTTATATCCTTTGTCGGTGTCCCTGCCCGGTGGAGTCGCACGGTAGAGTCGATGGTCTTTAATCTTAGGTCTTCACACGACCGCGGCCGCGGTAAACTAAGCATTTTAATACCCATCTAACAAAACACTACTCCAATTCAGCTGCACACACTTTCCTGTTAATCGCAACAAATTGCTAAGCAAGCGCCCGACACTGACAAGGGACGCGATGCAGTACGAGACCAAACGCGATTTCACGTTTTCAAGCGTGCATTAGAGAACAGGCGTCATTGACATGTAAATTCAGGCGGTCATGTGTTAATGAAATTCAGTTGTGTATTGTCAGGAAGTTGGCGAGGCGTTTTTGCAGCATATTTTCAATAGATGGTCTTTTTGGACTGTGGAGGAAGTGATTGAAGAATGGATGAAACGCATTTGTCCGTGTTTCACTCAGTCTCGAATCGCGCTCGAGAAACCGTATCTCTTCCGTGGATCGGTACGCTTTCAACTCGTTTTTTTTTTTTTTTTTTGGAAGAGCAAGAGACTGTAGGACATTCACATTACATGATTTGGCTGATTTTTACGTAGAGAGCGTGACAGCGCAACGCATTAAAAGAAATGATCATTCATGTTTTCATAACCGCTGGCCAAATTCAAAAAGGAAACTAAAATTAAAACATCTCTGAGAGCAAGGGGGCCCCCTGGTGTTTCGGGGGCCCTACACAGCTTGCGTATTCTGCGTATACGGAGGATCGGCTCTGAATGTATCATAGTGTTGTGTGTTCCGCGTTTATTGTCAAGTGTTCATGAGATGGATTGCCTGAGGGAAGAAACTGTTCCTGTGTCTGGCCGTTCTGGTGCTCAGAGCTCTGTAGCGTCGACCAGACGGCAACAGTTCAAAGAGGGACTGTGCTGGATGGGAGGGGTCCAGAGTGATTTTCTTAGCCCTTTTACTCACTCTGGATAAGTACAGTTCTTGGAGAGTGGGGAGGGTTGTACCAATGATTCGCTCAGCAGTCCGGACTACCCTCTAGTCTTCTGAGGTCAGATTTGGTAGCTGAGCTGAACCAGACAGTTATTGAAGTGCAGAGGATGGATTCAATGATGGCGGAGTAGAACTGTTTCAGAAGCTCCTGTGGTAGGTTGAACTTCCTCAGCTGACGAAGGAAGTACAGCCTCTGCTGGGCCTTTTTCACAATGGACTCAATGTGATTGTCCCACTTCAGGTCCTGGGAGATTGTGGTGCACAGGAATCTGAATGACTCCACTGCAGCCACAGTGCTGTCCATGATGGTGAGTGGGGGGGGAAACGAGGGGGTTTCTTTTGAAGTCACGGTCATCTCCACTGTTTTGAGCGTGTTCAGCTCAGGTTGTTGAGACTGCACCAGATAGCCAGCTCACAACCTCCTGTCTGTAAGCAGACTCGTCTGAATCCTGGATGAGGCTGATGAGTGTGTCATCTGCAAACTTTAGGAGCTTGACAGAGGGGTTTTTAGAGATGCAGTCATTTGTGCACAGGGAGAAGAGTAGAGGGGAGAGAACACAGCCCTGAGGGCCACCAGTGCTGACGGTGCGGGTGCTGGATGAGAATTTTCCCAGCCTCACTAGCTGCTGCCTGTCTGTCAGGAAGCTGGTGATCCACTGACAGACGGAGGTGGGCACGGAGAGCTGAGTTAGTTTGGGCTGGAGGAGTGATGGGATGATGGTGTTAAAAGCAGAGCTGAAGTCTACAAACAGGATCCTCACATAAGTCCCTGGTCTGTCCAGATGCTGCAGAACATACCGCAGTCAAGACGGTATTGCTCTGTAGGCAAACTGCAGGGGGTCCAGTAAGGGTCCAGTGATGTCCTTCAGATAAGCCAAAACCAGTCTTTCAAATGATTTCATGGCCACAGACGTTAGAGCCACAGGTCTGTAGTCATTAAGTCCAGTAATTTTGGGTTTCTTTGGGACGGGGATGATGGTGGAGTGTTTGAAGATCCTCTGCCAGTTGTTGATTCTCCACAGTGCTGGGGGATGGTGTCTTGTAATTGATGTCTTTCAGACCTTTCCACACTGAAGCCGTGTCACTAGAAGAGAACTGAATCTGTAGCTTTTTGGAATAATTCCTCTTTGCCACTCTGATCTCCTTTTCCAGTGTGTATTTGGCCTGTTTGTACAAGACTCTGTCCCCATTCCTGCGAGCATCTTCTTTGGCCTGACGGAGCTGGCTGAGTTTTGCAGTGAACCATGGTTTGTCATTGTTGTAAGTTAAATGAGTCCTGGTAGGAATGCACATATCCTCACAGAAACTGATATATGATGTTACAGTCTCTGTGAGCTCATCCAGATCGGTGGCAGCAGCTTCAAAAACAGTCCAATCAGTGAGAGAGAAACAGGCTTGTAAATCCCGCTCTGCTTCATTAGTGCATCTTTTTACAGTCCTTAATACAGGTTTAGCTGATTTCAGTTTCTGCCTGAAGGTCGGTATGAGATGAACTAAACAGTGATCAGAGAGCCCCAAAGCTGCCCGTGGGACAGAGTGATATGCATCTTTTATTGCTCTGTAACAGTGATCCAATATATTACTGTCTCTGGTGGGACATGTAACATGCTGTCTGTATTTTGGCAGTTCATGTGAGAGATTTGCTTTATTAAAGTCTCCGAGAATGACTAAAACAGAGTCCGGGTGTTGTTGCTCACTCTCTGTGATCATATCAGCGAGTTTCTGTAAAGCTGAGCTCACGTGCGCTTGCGGAGGAATGTAAACACTCACCAGAATGAACGAGCAAAACTCCCACGGCGAGTAGAATGGTTTGCAGTTAATGAAGAGTGTTTCAAGATTGGGACAGCACATCTTCTTTAACACAGTTACATCTGTACAGCACCTTTCGTTGATGTAAAAGCACATCCCGCCGCCGCGCGATTTCCCCGTTGATTCTGCGTTGCGATCCGCTCTAAACAGCATAGTTGTGATGTTCTTTAAAAAGCTCATATAGCCTATTGATTCTGGACTTCTGTTCCTTACACAGGGTTCTTTAATTGCTCTTGTGTATATGCTTGAAAGTCTTTGGTTTTGAAGTATAACTTTAATGAAGCTTACTTTTCATTTACAACATTTTGCTGTTTGAATATCTCATTTCCATACATCAGCTACACAAGAACTACACATATTTCAAAACCAACCTCCTCCAGCCTTGAGAGTTTTGATGTTCAGCCTTTGATGGAGAGCTGAAAGAGAGAACTCTTTATCTAAACCAGAACAGCAGGACTGGAGCTCAGATACCTCAGTCCAATTACCTGCCTGAACCGAAACCAAATGTGAGAGGTAATTACCTTAAAATTAGAGCCCTCTCACAGAGTTCATGACATGAGAAGTGGTCCATAACTCTCGTGCTGTTGAAGAGATATATCAGGTGTATTAATCTGGGAACAAAAGCCCAGACTGGAGCAGATATGGTGTGTTATTGAGGTTAAAAGAGGAAAAGTGCTCATTAGCTGTGTAAATAAGCACTAATGGGGCAAGGGCATTTTGTTCTACTTTGATCAATACCAGCAGAATCACGGTGTCTCTATGACAACCTGTGCTACTTCAGAGAGAAACACATCTCTTAAAGTCAAGATTAAATTAAAACTGACACTGGTTACTTTCTTAACAGAATAGTTCACCCAAAAATGACAATCTTGCATTCAGGTCTGGATTCATTCTGGTATGAAACACCCAATTTTCTTGATTCAATCAATTCCTGATAAATTCAATTCTCGTTCTGCATTATGAAATACATCACTTATGGAAGTAAAATTGTGGTTCATGTTGACAAGTGCATATATGATAAATGTCTTTGCAAGTCTTGATGGCATTTTTGACTGTGACTGGACAGGCTGATAAAATATTACTCATGCAAATTTTTTGTTTGAGACATTTTGAAAAATAATTTTAAAAAGTCTTTTGGCGAACTCCCAAATGTGTAGAGATTTATGAGCATAAATGTATTCTTTTTTTACTTTCATACCCTCTTCCCTTTTTTCTTTATAAAAAAGTCCAAGCTTAGTCCTCTTTTTAAAGCTCTACCCAGCTTCCTTTGCCTTTTTTCTTTTGCATTTTACCCTATTTCTGTTTCTGTACAACATAACCGCACCAAAATATTAACTTGACAAACACCCTGAAGGAGACAAAGCAATGTTTGCAGAGATGAATATCATATAAGCCTAAGACTCAGAATGTCACTAACATTGCCTCGATTCATCACATCTCTGTTTATCTCTGTACATGTGTGTAAACGTTTTAGGCTCTTTGACCTGGAAGTGCATGACCCAGATGTGCATTTCTTCCTGATCCCAGGGATTGCATTCAATCATGCGAGGACAATCCTCAAGTCCCTAATCCCACTAGCCGAAGGGAAATCACGCAAAGTGGTGAGTCAAAGGGGGGATTATCAGACGCATGTAAAACACTTCCCAAAACCAGATTTCCCTATCAAAACACAAACATTGACTTTTTCTGAGCAAATGTAATCTCTGAAGGAAAGAAGTGACCTCAGTACACAGACATGTATATCTGTGTTGACATGCATTGAAATCGATTAATAGACAAACGCCACTACTTGACCCAGTGGAAATGAACTAAAAAATGGGTTAGAAATCAGCAGTGGTGTGGTCACGTGACTGTTATGATATGATATATGATATATTAGATATGATATAATCTGTGATATAAGATACACTACTATATATGATACATGATATGCTACAATATATGATGTGACATGATTTTTTATGCAATACAATTTGATACAGTCAATTATTAGAAATACATGCTACTGTTCCAAAGTTTGTGAATGAATATGATTTTTTTTTTAAATGTTTTTGAAAAAAGTATCTTATGCTCACCAATGATGCATTAAAATATAGTACAAAAACACAGTAGAAACAGAAATATTGTGGAATATTTTTACAATTAAAATCATTTTGATGAATAGAAATTTTAAAACAGAGGTTCCCAAACTTTTTTATTATTATGAAGGGCCAAAAATCAAACTTGACTGAGGGCTGTGGACCAAAAGTAAATGTTGCAGTATATCCAACTATATTATATTAAAATATAAAATTGAATAATAATAATAATAATAGTAGTAGTAATAATAAAATAAAAAAATAACTTTTTTTTGAAAAATATATTTGTTTTTTTTTTAAATAAAATTCACCATAAATCACATCAAATTAACATTTCAATACAAAAATAAAATAAAAAGCAATTTAAGAAAATTACAAAATTTTTATATACTGTATATATATATATATATATATATATAAATTAGAAAATTAGAAAGTCCACAGGCCCTGGTTTGGGCATCTCTGGTTTACATAAACAGCATTTATTTGAAATTTAAATTATTTGTAACATTAGAAATGTCTTTACTGTCACTTTCCTTTCTGGGAAAAGAAAAGAAAAAAGAAAAAAAAAATATATATATATATATATAAAATATGTAAAATGTATATATAAAAAATATTAAATTAGTTTATTAAACTAGTTTATTAAAAAAAGTCTTGCTGACCCAAAGCTTTTGAATGGTTGTGTATATGATAAATGCAATATTATCTGCACACTGTTGTTCATCAGGGTGGGCCAATTTGCCTAATAATGAATAGATGTTGATGTGTAAATGTGGGTGGCTGTATGCTAATGTCTTCATCGTTGTGACGTCATCACTCTAATGATTACCAAATGACCCATTTTTGCTAATTAATTTCTATAAATGTTCTGTGTGGACTGTAGAGGGAGCTTTGTGAACATTACAGTATGTCTACAAATCCATGCTATGTCCAGTTTAAATAGTTCATTTACTGTGTTTTTTTCTGTTCAGCAAGAGAAAGCCAAAAGCGAAAGCAAACCTCCTGTGAGGACTGTCTGCATGCGGCTGTCAATCATCTGTTCCTGCATGGCTGTGTTTGCGTCCCTTGTGTGCTGGTGTGTGTTAGCCCCAGCAGCCCAGCTATGACTCATACAGCACTAACACAGAGATAGAGAGAGAGGAGGAGGGTCTCTCATCAAGGCCCTGTTAGATCTATTCTGAGCCCTCCAGTCCAGAGGTCATTAGCATAAAACATGTTAGATAAAAAGAGCCGGTGGAGGTTTTTGCATCGCATTGCTCAATTAGTCAAATGAATTGGACATGAAAAAGCAGGTGTCTGATCAGCTCTCCTAATCTATGATGCTTCAGATGTCACCTTTCTGCATCTGGTTTGAACAAGCTTGAGCTATAAACGTAGTCCTTAGTTCTGAATGACCAGACACTGTTGACGTTTAATGGAAAGCAGGATTTTTCTTGCTTTTTCATTAACCCATTTGATGTACTAATGTACAGCTCATCCCCAGGCCACACAGAACATTTGGAAATTAAGCTGCAAAAATGAGGTCATTCAAAAATAATCATGGTTGTGATGTCATCACTTTTACATTAACATATGACGGCCCTTTGTGAAAGATGTTAGCCATTTATATGTACGGGATAACATACAGTCAGTGAATTGATAAACCTCCACAGACAAATAACATGAAATATGATTGATTTGACATTGTTTTGATTTTAAATTCTGTATATAATTATTTATGTAAATATTTATAATTTATATTATTTATATAACGTTCAAAAGTTTGGGGTCAGTATAATATATATATTTTTTACATATTAATACTTTTATTCAGCAAGAGCACATTAAACTGATCAAAAGTGACGGTAAAAACATTTCTATTTCACATGAAAGCTGTTCATTTGAATACTCTGTTCATTAAAGAATTCCGAAAAAATTTCATGGTTTAAAAAAATATAACGTAGCACAACTGTTTTCAACATTGATAATAATAAGAAATGGTTCTTGAGCACCAAATCAGTATATTAGAATGATTTCTGAAGAATGATGCTGAAAATGAAGCTTTGCCATCACAGAAATAAATTATGCTTTAAAACGTATTAAAATTTTTTTTTTTTTTAATTTTAATATTTTAAAATATTTTTTGTATTTTTTATTAAATAAATGCAGTCTTGGTGAGACTTCTATAAACATTAAACATGAACTTTTAAAAGGTAGATTACAGAAAAATATTTAAAATTAATTAATTTTATTTTATTAGGATAAACCCCTTGAGATATACAATCTCAGTTTTATATATATATATATATATATATTTATATAAATCAAACAAACGGAACAAACACGTTTGATTCTGAGAATTATGACAAAAATCTAAACTACAGGAAAATTAAACTACAGGCTTGACTACCATTATTAGTGGACTTCAGTCAAAAAAATACAATTCTGCAAGAGTATTGTCCCTTTTTGAAGGGGCGTGTATGACAGATTTCCTGTGTTTGATCGGTGGTACTGCGAGATGACCTTAAAGTCTGTCACTTCCAATGGTGTGGGTGTTTGGTATCGCTGTTCTCTCCGAACTGCACACCGCTCATGATTCATCAGCTGCAACGGGCCTGGCGTCTCTCCGAGAATTTTCATTAAACGTGAAGAAAAGCATACTCCGGTACGGCCATCCTGGGTATAAATAATTTTAAGGAGGGAGGGAGGGAGGGAGGGAAGTGAGGAAGTATGTTTATTTGCATAGCATACCAATGGATCTTCTTGGCCTACTTAGTCAAGTATGTCCGCATGAACAGACACAGCATTATGCAATAACACAACTTGCACGTACGCTCACCTACAGTATGTTACATCAATAATTAAAACAAATGCTGGCGTCTATGCCACTGCCTTCCCTTTGAAAGCAAGAGCAGGCGAAAATGTGCATGTGTGAAGTAGCACGACAACACAACATAGCAAAACATGTGAGGAGGAAATATATCGAAACAGTGCTGATTCATTTGGCCCATGTCTGTGTCTCCTTGCTTAGTCATGTGCTAGAAGGAAAAAAAGGTAATTGATCCAGCAGGTTTCTTTTTAAAGCTGCACTTCCCTTCTGCAGTGTTCCCTGGACGTGCAGAATATAGCCAAGACAATAGAGCTCCTTATCTGAGAACACTGCAAAGCTACAGCCCCAAAAACGAGCATAAATATAGGTAACATGTATTGAAGAGTCTCTCTTTCTCTCACTCCCCTCCCTCCGTCTCTTTCTTTCTTCCTGGAGTCTCTTCACAGATCTGAATCAGCTGACCTGCCCTCAGTCTGGAGAACACAAAGCAGGATTTGTGCTGCTGTGGTTTCTCCTCTCTCTCGCTGAAAGAGTGGATGGAAGACTAATGCATCCACCGCTTTAGAAAGGAAACTGATGCAGGATTTCGACAAAGGCAAAGTGTGTGTGTGTGTGTGTGTGTGTGTGTGTGTATGTGAGAGTATGTGTGTGAATGCACAAACACCTGGCCCGGAGAATTTGAAAGCTTTGAGCTGATGAATCTCGGCCTACTCTGAGAGAGTTTTGTTTACAGTGGTGCTAAACATATTTGAACATGTAGGCCACACTTAAAAATGCCTGAATGTCATTTCATTAGTCATTTTTTTTAAGTGACTTTTAACCAACTGGTCTGATTTCTAGTGAACACATTGAAATTTGTTCTCTAACATTTGACAATCAAAAAGTGTTGTTTTGTATTTTTTTTTATTGTATATATTGTTTTATCATTTAACCCTGTAAAGCTTGAAATATAAAATTATTTTTTGAAAATTTCTTATTTTAATACATTTTTTTTTTAAATGGAACAGTTTATTGAACCAGAAAAAAGTTTGCATATGTATTTTTTGTTGGGTATCATATCTGATACTTTTATTGCTCGTATAATATGAAATAGGAAAATATGGAACTCAGCACCTGAAATTTATTCAGAGGCCCAGATTGAGCAAAAAACATGCAATTTAGTGCAGTTGCTGATGTTTATATGGCTGAAAAATTAGATAAAATTCTGAGCTTGTAATGTAAATCAGAGAACAGTATAGCAGATGACCTACATAAAATGCATATAAATATCACTTGTCACTCTGCTTAGTTTTATTATCAAGGCTTTGTAGTTTTTATTGTGTAGGCAAAACATATAATGTAATACAATTCAATGATAATTGAGAGATGAACAAATAAACGTTCTTCAAAAGCCTGATGGATCATATTTGATACTCACATTTCAACATGATTTTTCTGAAAATGATATGGATAATCAAGTAAATATGACTTGCTTCAGCCCAGTAAGTGTTCATCTTGAAATATTAACAATATAAAATTCATTCTTATGTTTAAAATCAGTAAAGATTTCACAGCAAGATATGTGAAACATGATCTGAAGGTGGACATTTTTACAATTATACTAAAAGGCCTTTTACATGCTAAAAAAATAAACTATTAATCAAATGACAGAAGATAATTAAGTTTTAATTATGTTGTAAATTTGCGTATTAAATATACAGTTGGCTTTATAGGGTTGAAACCGATTAAAAATCTTTGTGGGTGATATTTTGTTTGAGAAGTGTGCTTGTGCTAACTTTATTATAAATTTGACTTTCTTCGATATTCTGTTATATAACACAAGGCATTCATGCATTTTTTAAAAAAGTGCCCATATACTTTTTTTGAAGAATAAAAGCTATGAACAAAGCAGACAGGGCCCCAGCTGTTGGACAGATCACCCTGTCGTCTCAGGGGACTCATAAACTCAACTTTACTACATTTCCCTTGAGGCCATGGATGAGTCAGGGTCTGTCTGGGGCGCCTGGTACATGTCTGTCAAGGACATGCACACACCCATAGAAAAGAAAAGTCAACAATGAGATTGGTAAAATCCAATTTCTTTAACTGAAATGCAGCTGAAATATAACAAAATACAAATATTAAATGAAAAATATTGCCTTCGCATCTAACCAGAATAAAATACATTTAAATTGAAGTACTAAAATTACTTAAAAATATAAATAAATTAAAGCTAAATAGAAATAGGAATAAAAATGACAAAAGCACATAAAAAATTATAATACATAAAAAATGGTTCAATTTGTTTACATTATAGTTAATGCAGTTAACTAATGTGTCACATTTTGTAATGTCCATTAAATTCTTTATGGCGTGTCTTAATAAAGTATTTATCTACAGTGCCTTGCAGAAGTATTCAAACCCCTTCATTTTTTTCACATTTTATGTTGCAGCTTTATGTTAAACGGCATTAAATTACTTTTTTTTCACATCAATCTACACTCCATACACCATAATGGCAAAGCAAAATCAGAACTGTCACAACTTTGTAAATTTATAAAAAATAAAAAATCTCAAGTAAGTATGTTGCATAAGTATTCAAACCCTTACTTAGCTGAAGCACCTTTATAGCCTCAAGTCTTTTTTTTGTTTGATGCGACAAGCTTTGCTCATCAGCATTTGGCAGTTATCTGCCATTCTTCACCTCACGTGTTCACCTCTCAAGCTCTGTTGGGTTGGATGGGGGCAGATTTTCAGGTTTCTCCAGAAATATTTGATTGGGTTCAAGGCCAGGCTGTGGGTGGGCCACTCAAGGACATTCACAGAGTTGTCTATAAGCCACTCTTGCTGTGTGCTTAGGGTCATTGTCCTGTTGGAAGGTGAGCCTTCTGCCCAGTCTGAGGTTCTGAATGCTCTGGACTGGGTTTTCATTAAGGCTATCTATATATTTTGGTGTATGGAGCTTGTCTTCTACTCTGATGAGTCCCTCAGTTCCTGCCGCTGAAGAACAGCCCCACAGCATGAGGCTGCTACCAGCACACTTTACTTTTTGGATGGTGCTCTGCAGGTGATGAGCAGAGCTAGTTTCCTTCAAACATGATGCTTAGAATTGAGGTTCATCAGACCAGAGAATCTTGTTTCTCAGAGTCTGAGGGTCCTTTAGGTGCTTTTTTGCAAGTTCCAAGTGGGTTTTTGTGTCTTCACTGAGGAGAAGATTGAGTCTGGCCACACTAAAGCCCAGATTGGTGGAGTGTTGCAGTGATATTTTCCTTCTGTAGGTTCTCCCATCTGCATATATGATCATGGAGCTCAACTAGAGTGACCATCAGCTTCTTGGTCACCAGTTTAGACAAGACCCTTCTCCATCTGTTGCTCAGTTTGGCCAGGAGGCGAGCTCTAGGAAGAGTCCTAGTTGTTTCAAACGTCTTCCATTATGGATAATGAAGGCTACATGCTTCTGTGAACCTTCAATGCAGCAGAATTTTTTCTGAACTCTTCCCCAGATGTGTGGCTTGACGCAAACCTGTTTCTGAGCTCTACAGGCAGTTCTTTTGACCTCAGGGCTTGGTTTTTGCTCTGATATGCATTTTCAGCTGTTAGACCTTTTATTAAGATGTGTGTGCCATTCCAAATAATACCCATTCAATTGAATTTGACACAGGTTAACTTCACTCAAAGTGTAGTAACATCTATGAATGCTCCTGAGCTAAATTTCAACTGTCCCAGATAAGGGTATGAATACTGGGCAGTCATGGCCTAATGGATAGAGAGTTGGACTTGTAACCCGAAGGTCGTGGGTTTGAGTCTCAGGTCCGGCAGGGATTGTAGGTGGGGGGAGTGAATAACCAGCACTCTCTCCACCCTCAATACCACGACTGAGGTGAGACCCTTGAGCAAGGCACCGAACCCCCAACTGCTCCCCGGGCGCCGCAGCATTTGCTGCCCACTGCTCCGGGTGTATGTTCACTATTGTGTGTGTGCACTTGGATGGGTTAAATGCAGAGCACAAATTCCGAGTATGGGTCACCATACTTGGCCACACACCACTTCCCTTTCCTTATGCAATGGAATCATTTATGTTTTTTATGTATAATAAATTTGCAAAGATGTTAAAAACCTGTTCCTGAATTTGTCATTATGGTGTGTGGAGTGTAGATTGTTGTGGAAATAAAAGTAATTTAAAGCGGTTTAACTTAAGGCTGCAACATAACAAAACATAAAAAAAATGAAGGGGTTTGAATACTTCTGCAAGGCACTGTATATCTGGATTTAACTAACAATGAAAAGATTTGAAAATATTTATTAATGTTAATTTCAACATATTATTAAGGTTAATGTCAACATTTACTAATACATTAGTAAAATTAAAAGTTGTCTGTTATTTCACGGATCTGAGCTGACATGAACTAACAATGAATAGTGGCATTTTTATAAATTAATGTTATCAAAGATTAATAAATACTGTAAAAAATGAATTCCTCATTGTTAATGCATTAATAAGCCATAACAAATGTGGTCAGGTTTGCCACGATCCTGAAGTTTGCAAAAGTCTCAATATGCATTCACACATTACTCATGAAATTCTTCCAAAACCAAAAATCTCATGCTGTCGTAATTCATTTCCAACATAACTTTAGTCTCTTACATTCGCAAATAACATTACACACACTCTGCCTCTCTTATAATCTTACAGTCTTACAATCTGTTTAGTTAGAGTAAGAGGTTATGCGAGCACTTTGAAAGATCGACCTGTTCTCTCTGTGTAATGTGTCTACAGTCTGCTATTTCATTCTGGTGTCTCTCCTCCCCCACTTAACCTCTCGCAACTCTTCCTCTCATATCATGATATCTACTTTATAGCTCAGGCCACACACTCGCACATGCTCTCATGTTGTATAATTCCCATTAACAGTGAGGCTTCACTGAAGTGTGTGTGCACAAACGTGTGTGCATATGACAAGCTGCTGCTTGTTTTTCCCTGACACAAGCAAAATACGTGGAATTCATCAGTGTTTAAAAGTTAATCCATCACAATCTTTATCGATCGTCCAGACATCACACATGAATAACCCATCGGAAAGCATGCAATGACTAAGCATGCTTCCTCTTCAAGTCAACGGGGGTTCGGAAAAACCAAATTTATCAGTCTCCACACACTCGGGTTTCTGCCCCCGTTTGCTGGTAGGTGCTATAACAGCGGTTCTTGTTCATTCCCCATTTCATGCTGAAATAAACGATCTGCTGCCCGGCCTCTAGGCCAACACCCTGATATTACATTAGCCATTCATCCGACAAACACAAACATGCATCCTCAAAACAAATTCACGCGGTGGCGCTGGATGGATCGCTGAGAAAATTCACTTCGGGGCCTCCGGGTCATTTCACTAATGAACGACCGGATATTGAACGCTGAAAGCTCAGCCAGACCCCTGGGCACTGACAGACCACACCGGTCCAACCGTCCTCAGTTCGGCTCGCAACCTTCCCAATTTGTTTGCTCGGCAGGGCCAAAGTGCACTTCATTAGTCTGATGAAGCATTTTTAAGATCCATAACACCCCTGTTTCACGCTTATGTCCTCAGTCATCACCGCTGACCTCTGTTACACAACCACACTCATTTACTCATCAATTTTTCTGCACGCTAGCTGGTGGCTATAGCTGAGCTTTTGATGCTGGTCAGCATTCAGTGTCTTTCAAACTGTGTGTCAGCTGTATTATTTTGTCATCTATCTAGGGTCGGGAAGCCAACGTGACCCCGTTTGTTGTTATGAAATGCTGGATTACAGGTTATAACTGTTTCAAAATGACCAGGAGCTCAAGGCTTCTCTAAAACAGACTCGCTGGCACGACTGCCAACAAAGTCAGCCAGCGATGAATAATTTATCTACTGTTGTATCATTAAAACGGTCCAATAAATTTGTGACTATCATTGCTCTAAACAGAGGCATATGATGGTTAGGTCTTGCACAGTCGCTGTAAAGACTCACTTTAATGTGACTTGTTTATTTCATCATGCATTTGAGATGATATTTTGCCATATTTAAAGCTCCACACTTAAAAAAAAAAGTGTAAATAACTTGATTTATGTAAGGATGTCTATAATTTCATTAGCATTCATTTCAATATCATTTGGTAAGCTGATGCAGGACCCCTCGGATTTGAAATCTGCCATCTTTGCTCACTGAGGTTTTTGAGCGAATCACTTGAGCCGTATATGTCATGTGACTAATGCCACTTTCCAGAAGAAGTCAGAGGTGGGAATACCCAAGCTGAAATTCCCCACATTCAACCTCAGTGTGTTCCAGTCAATCACACGTCACGGTCACATGTACACCACAAGACTGCGGCATCATTTAGCAAGAACATTTTGTTCAAGAAGACAAAATGTTCATGTTCTTTATATAATACACTACCAGTCAAAAGGTTTTGAACAGTAAGATTTGTAATGTTTTTAAAGAAGTCTCTTATGCTCAAGCCTGCATTTATTTGATCCAAAGTACAGCAAAAACAGTAAAAGTTTGAAATATTTTTACTATTTAAAATAACTGTTTCCTATTTGAATATTTTTAAAATGTAATTTATTCCTGTGATCAAAGCTAAATTTTCAGCATCATTACTCTAGTCTTCAGTGTCACATGATCTTTCAGAAATCATTCTAATATGCTGATTTGCTGTTCAAGGAACATTATTATTATTATTATTATTATTATTATTATTATTATTATCAATATTTAAAATGTTGAGTACTTTTTTTCAGTATTCTTTGATGAGTAGAAAGATCCAAAGATCAGTATTTATCTGAAATAAAAAGCTTTTGTAACATTATACACTATACCATTCAAAAGCTTGTCAGTATAACTCTTTTTGGGAAAGAAATTATAGAAATTAATACTTTTATTTAGCAAGGATGCTTTAAATATATCAATAAATATTAATAATATTATAATCAATAATATAAAATAAAATATACAGTATATACTTAAATAAATAAACAAATAAATAACCGGCCAAACCTTGACCCCTTGGTTTTATGCTTCATCTACTACTAGGTGCACTTTGACACAGCAGGTGTTTTGATGAATGAACTTTTGCTATAGTCCAAATTTTGGCTTTTTGCCTTTTATTGTATTAAAAATGAAGAACAAACAGGAAAGTAAGGAGAATAGGATCTTGACATGACGCAGACTGGATTTAAAGACACACAATGACTCTTTATGGCTCATGAGCACACATGGACCGACGTGCCACAGTTCTGACATCAGAGACCAGTTTTAATCTTTATATTCACATCAGGATGGGAAGTCATCACATGGCTGTTTGCTCACAGGAAACTATGTTTCTCTTCAGATAAGGGCAATGAATGTGATCATTTTTATAACAGTATCAGGTTTGTTTCTCTTGCCCTCTGATGCACTAAATCTGACCACAGTGTCCAAAGAAATAATCTAACAATGATTTACAGTAAGAAAGTGCAGCCTCAGGAACTGAGCCTGTTTTCATTCTTACACAGTGCAGATCAATAACAACATGTAGATAATACAGTATTATTTGAATATAGCCAATAATCTTTTTAAAAGCATGGAGGATCACATTTTCCTGTTTAACGGTAAAAAAGCAACAGAGGGCAAAAGTAAATCAGACTTTTATGGTCGACGAGCTCTGCTATTCGACAGTGTTGTAAACATGATGTAGGGCACCCTGACCGGCACATTAAATTCAAACATACACACAAGTGCTCACAAGGATGTTTCTTGGACCAGATAATAAGGCTTCCTCTATACAAATGAACTTATTTGACCACATTTGCCAGTCTGACACAGAGTTGCATAACCAGACAATATAAAATCTGCTTTTATGATTGTACAAAACTGTCACAAAAGCATAGAAGAAGGCTTAAGAAGAAGAACAGCATGGATTCATAACTGAAAAGGTCATACATTGGCTGTTGGGAACTTAAGAATTGTATTTATCTCAAATTGTTCCTCTGCTCTCTGAAAGAATAAATCTTATATCCAACATCCAACAATGTGAAATCTTATATCTCATATCCAACAACAATCTTTATATAGCATCATCTTTAATCTAATTCTGAACATCTAGCTTCTTAGGACAAAAACACACGTCACTTGTATCTCAAATTACTCAAATTGTTTTGAAATATCCAAATCTAATTTAGTCCAAGAGTATATTGACTATATTGAAAAACTTATAAATAAATTAATTAAAAATGTGCATGTTGTGTGTCAACTGTAGCTATTTTGTATATCCAAAAGTACCTCAAAACTGAGACTATATTGAAAAAATGGGTTTTAAACATGAAGGTTGAAAATAAAATAAATAAAAATAGAATAAAATAAAGTTATGGCATAAATGAAGAAAAAGTATATATTAATTTAATAATAATAATAAATTATTGTTATTATTATTATTATTATTATTATTTTGTTTTCAATGAATAAAACGAACATTAAAAATTCCACTCATTCTTGATCACATACTACCCCACAGAGTTGTAAAATAAGCCTTGCTTATGATAAACGTTCCTTATGATAAACACAGAAAGTTGTCATTACGCAGCATCCCTTCAGCACGCTGTGACCCAGCAAAATCAATGTCCAGCTGTCTGCGCGGATCGGCTCTTACCTTCCGTGTGACAGCTCGAGGAGAGCAGGGTGCTCGGAGGTCGGAAGAGGTAAGGCAGGTACCGGGAGAAACATTTCATCTTTCTTTCGTCTGTTTTCCTTTGGGAGGGTCCTTTCCCACCATCCGCGCCGCGATGACAGCAGATCCGGACCGGAGAAGGGATGCTGCTGCTGCTCCCTGGATGCGTGCGGAGTTACGGCAGCATCCTAAACACTTCTCACGCGTGTGTCAAGAAGACGTGCTGTGCATCCTCACAATTCATCATGTTTTCCTCCCAGAAGGACGGAGGGCTGAGCTGTTTTCCTGAGCTTCGGTTGGGAGGGGCGGTGATGAGGGCAGTTACACTGTTACACGGACATTTACCCTCTGACCAGGAATGTACTGCGCACAGCCCGACTGATCACAGAGCTTTATTTAGATGCGAGCGAAGCAGGACATGAAATCATCCTCATGTTTATGAGAGAGACTGTAAACTTTTTGCCGTTTAATTTAAAGCTGTACAATAGCGCCGTCTAATGGTTCTCATGTACACCGCCATTAATATAAATATGATTTCTATTAATATTCAATCACTTTAATGTTGACCATGTTTATTTTTCGACAGCGAGTCTGTAAGGATGGAAGTGCAGTGCGTTCAATGGATTGTAGCCTATTTTTTTTTAACAACATACCGATTGTTCAGCTGAACGTTTTTCAGAGATAGAGAGAGAAACATTTAGTAGACAATAACTACATAAAACAGTTTTTAAAGGACATGATCTTGGACCTTTAGTAGTGCGTGCCATTGTAATGACTTATCCATCACAGCCTCGTTTTCGCATTATATTCAATATCCCAAGCAATAAATTTAGGTTGTAAAAAGGTTGTGGGAACATTGTTTTTAAATGTCTGTAACACGTTGTCATTTCCAGTTTTCGTGTCGTGATTGTAGCGTTGTGTTACAAAAACGTTTATTTACAACGTTCTGAACAGTTTCTCTATTATGTCGTTCCGAGAATGTTGTTCTAAGAATGTTTTCTCTCAACGTTATGAGAATGTATATCGTTGTATATAGTATATAGTAACTATTTGTATATAGTTATGAACGTTTTGTCTTAACATTTATATAAGTTTTAAAAAACATTAGTGGAAGTTATGAGAATGTTCCCTGTTAAGATGGCGTCTAACCTGACTAAGGTTTTATACAACATGTAAACATCCATCAAAACACCATCAGAGTAACACTAATATAATAGCAAAAAACATTAACTAAACAATCTAAAAATGTAACAAAAATACCGGGATGTACAAAACTGACAACAAAATAAGAATAGAAATAGGACTTGCCATATTTTGGGAATGTCTGAGAACATTGTTTTATGTTTTTCACCATATATTAAAATGTGACTTGTACTTTATTTTTTTTAAAAAGGTACAAAAGTTATCACTATAGGGTAGCACCTTTTCAAAAGGTACACGTTTGTACCTCTAAAGGGTGGATATTTGTACCTTAAAGGTATTATTGTCTAAAGTGCACATATTAGTACCTAAATGGCACATATTAGCACCTTTTGAAAAGGTATACCGTCCCAGTAAGAGCTTCTTTACCTTTTTTTCTGAGAGTGTACTTACAACTTAAAACAATTTTTCACTAATGCATGTATTGTCTTGTTAAATATAATATATTCAAATACAATGTCAATAATTTGAGTGGCCAGTGCCCAAAATTTCAGTAGATCATATGTTATAGTATTACATTTTGTTTTAAATTATACATTGTCATTGTTTTGCTTTGCATTGTATGTGCTCTGTGTATGAGTTAATTGCATCATATTTGTTTCTATTTTGTTTAATGTGCACAGAGGTCGCACTTAGATGCAGGGACCATCTGCTTAATCAAACTCTATCTAAAAGTATGAGTATACAATTCTCTTGTTAACACCTTAAACAGAAACATATGTCATAATTCTGATACTGAACAAACACTTAGCTAACTGTTTATTTATTTATTTAGACAAATGCCACCCGGACCCCCTAGTGCAAATGTGAAGACTAATGTATGATATTTGGTGACGGAAATCACACACTGAGTAGTCAGCGAGAGTGGCCAGTGCCTCTGAGAACAGGTGCCATCTGTGCTGGTCCCCCGGGTATCAGCATATCAAAATATAAAGGAGTTCACTCTCACCAACCATGCCTCTCTCTCTCTCTCTCTCTCTCTCTCCTCCTACTCTCTGACACACGCTGCCTGACTCACTGTTGGGAACTCACGCTGGTGTCTTTTTTTAAGAAAGCACTAAAGCCTCGATGAATATTTATGAGCCACAAGAGCTTCTAAATATAGATTGACAGTCCTGGATATATTGAATCCGCAAAGCTGAAACAGTGGTCGCCTACAGATTTGTGTTGGTATAAAGTACAGAGCTATAAAAAGGACTTGCCATGTACAACAGTCCAGCTGCAATATGCAAATCTGTGCAATGTTTCAATGAATAGGGAAATGGATTATTCTGCTTGCCGCTCAATTAACTGTATATTAGTCTTCACTAATTCACAGACATTCTTCAAATTATGAGTGTAGCTGTTTGATTGATTAGGCCTAATTTCTGAGTTTTATATTCTGGCTCAAAGCAGTATTTCATACTCAGAATGGCAATATCTTGGCAAGTAGACTATTTCTGCTTCACTAGCATAATGTTGTCACGTCAACGCTCTTGAATTACAGGAGCACAACAAGTTGTTTGTCAAAAGACGGGGAAAAATCTTAAAGTTCACAGTTTCCTCTTATACTGCAAAAAGTGATTATATAATCTAATACGATAAAACTAAATCTGCATGAAATTGTGAATATATATTCTCCCTAAATGTTTCACTTCATTTGTGTATCCAATTGTACTTAAGTGGACAGAAAAAATACACTTTTTAATAAAAGTAAATGTTTTAATAATTTGCTTTGGCTTTAGTAATAACAATATAAAAGCAACTTATATGATCGTAGGACATTTTTTAATATTATAATATCAATTTAGAACAGCACACTTATTTTTTCCCGTCATCTTTTTGAAATATTTTTTTTAAAAAATGTATTCTTTTTGAAAATACAGGCCTCTAGCTGCTAATATATTGTAGGAAGTGGTCATAATATTTGAGTCCTTGACGTCAAAAAGTCTGAAAAGCCCTTCTTTAAAATATCACATTAAACTTTTGCTATATAACTGAGAGTACATTATGAATTTGTAACATTAAAAATATCCCACTGACAGCGTTGAAAGTAATCACTGAGAGTGCATCATTGTCCAGATGTCTGTCAGTTCCTACCTTCTGCTGCCGTCACCTCCGATGGACCCTTCACCTGCACCAAACACCAGGCTCGCTCACCTGGACCGCGTCCTTCTCGCAAGTAATCAGACAACAGAAACAGTCAGACTTAAAGTCATGTTTTTCAGCTGAAGATTATCTGTCATCTCATCAACCAAACACATACCAGGCATGATGCGTCCTTCTCCCGTATTTTTCTCTATTACTGTTCCTCGCTGATCACTAATATGATTGAGATGATGCAGGACTCGGCTCTTCGAGTCCTGCTGATGGCGCACATGAGAACAGAAGCTGAAATGTCTTGTTTTAATTTTAATGTAGGCTGTCGTCCTAACAAAAGTGTGATATTGTTTGCAAAAACATCCCAAGTAGCAAAGTATCACATATTTTTTTCAAGAACATATTTTTATTATATTTATAATATTTTAAACACAATAAACACAAGATACTTTCCTCATTATAATGTCAAGAGCATGCAATCATCTGAATCATGAAATGTATAAAAAATGGCAAAGTGTGCATCGTGTGTCGCTCATGTGTAAACGTTGATTTCAGTTAAGAGCTGGCACGATACAATAGCCTATTTACTAGACTATATAGCCTACATATGGCATTTCTTACCAAAAAAAAAAAAATCCTGTAAATTTGTTTATGTTTCGTATATTTTATTTACGGTAAAGACAAGATGATTTTGTCAGTTCTCGATTTGCAAGTATGCACATTAAAAACCTGAAAATAACTATATATTTTGGAAAAATAGTAAATATAATATTTATAAAAAAATACTTTAAAGTTGTGTCCTCGGGTTATGTGTCAACCCAGTTACCATCCCCACATTAAAATGAAAGAAAAAAAAAACATTACGACATCATAAAAGTAAGCGTCTCCTCTTTCTATCACTGTATCTTAAATTTTGGTCAGTAGAGGGCGATCTTAAACAGACAATCCTGATACCATGAATTTGTAGCCTACCCTAAAACCACAGGCTATTATTGAAAATTGGCTATTTGTAGAGACATTAGCATTAACTCTTTCTTTCATAGAAACACTTTACAGTTCCATAACATTTAGGCTAGCAACTAACAACAACTGTCAAACTCTGATACTTTTAAAAGGCACAGCTTTCTCCCCATCATAGGCTTATAACTAACCTACTACTTTTTTTTTTTTTTTTTTACTTTTTTTTTTTTTTTTTTTTTAAAGTTGTGCTGCCACAATGCACGTTATTAATACTTAACGACATTAAATGTTCAAAATCTTAAATAAAAATCACCTTTTCAAAATAGAAAAGGCGCCAACACAGCTACGGTTGTGTTTTATTGAGCTCACCCCACAGAAAATCATTATATTCACAATTAGGATCCGGATTTATTTGCAGTAAAACAGGCTGGTATGTATTTGCCCCACTCAGCTACCCCACGATGCACGTGCACCCCACGGCGATGCTCTCCACCACCGATCTGTAACGGGGAACACATTTCTTCTGCTTCGTCGGTTTCCTGGTTGGCCGGTGGCACAGGAGTCTGCGCACGGGGATCTTGGCGTAGATGAGGGCGCTGGTCATGGTGCGATCCTCCTGCATGGTGAAAGGATTGATGCAGCCCACACACGAACACACGGCCTCCGGGATGTCCACGGGCTTACGGGTCTCATCGTGGTTGATTCTGGTCAAAAACATTCAATAAATGGTATTAAGGTAAAAGATAGTCCTGTACACTATTGTTCAAAAGTTTGGAGTCGGTAGGATTTTTTTTTTTTTTCTTATTTGCTCGAAGGCTGCATTTATTTGATCACAGTAAAACTGTATTATTGTTAAATATTGTTGCAATTTAAAATAACTTAAAAAAAAAAATAAAATAAATAAATTGTA